>OVAN01008267.1:0-18422 GCA_900406275.1 Anastatica hierochuntica | reverse complement strand
CTGATCCAAAGAACTGTCTGAAGAAACATGTCTGCATGCATGCCCCCATTTATCCATAAATTTTGTTAATTTTTAACCAAATTACAGTCATCTAAAAGTAAAAAAGATCTTGAACTTACAATCCAGAGAGTAAAGGAAGACTTGCTCCATATATTTAAATGTCTACGTCCAAACGATGTGTCTTTTGCAAATCTGAACCTCTCTGGATCTAAAATTGTCAAATGGCCACAATAAATTAAATCAAGTAAAATAACAATGAAACTTCATGGTATTTCTCGCTTTTTCATATAAAATTATATGAATGACATTTGATACAAGTGTAAACTGAATCCCAATACGCTACATGTAGCAACAATCTACCTAAGGGTCCCAAAAAAAAACCCTTTAGATACGTAAGAACCGAATCGAAAAAATCGAACTAGAGTTAGAAAATAACCAAATGGTTCCAATTTTTAGGAACCGAAAAATCGAAAATATCTAAAAAAAATTAAAAAAATCCAAAAATACCCGACAATATACCAATACCCAAAAGTAACAAAAAATTCAAAAATATTTGAACACTAATACCCGAATGGTTACTTAATTCAAACGGAGCCGAATCCGAACTGAACCCAAAATATTTTAGGAACCGAGTGTTCCAATTTTTAAAAACCGAAACCAAAAAATCTAACCGAATGAAACCGAAAAACAAAATGACGAGGTCTAGTAACACCATATGACTAAACTAAAGTTAAGAACTAAGTAGAACTAGAACCATCATTTAACCACCGATGTCTAATTTAAAAACTTTCCAATATCTACAAAACAAACAATTAGCCAAGTTAGGACACATAAAATCTCGAAGGTGATTTCACAGCATAATAGGCGGAGCCGGTTAGGTGTCTCGGACCCGACCATTAGGCTAACTCATACCTGAACCTAAAGAAGAAGCCTACAATTAAGATGGTGGGGAGTCCAAAATAAAAAACCATAGGAGGGCCTCTCGAGAAGGTGGACGGAGACACCGGTCATGTCGTACAAGAAAAGCCACTCGGAGATGATAACGTCAGAAGTAAGCGGGTGCAGTCGCCTTGACTTCCTTTTGGTGGCTTGAAGAGAAGGGGCATACGAGCCCATCACGAATGATAGAGGATGGCTTTCAATTGGCGTGGGCGTTCGGGTTTCGGGTCGAATATGTTCAAGTCCATTCAGGTTTTGAGTTTTCAATATAGGTTTAAGAATGTTTCTTGTTATTATTTGTACAAAGACATAGAGTTTATATACAACTATGGAACAATAATTAGAGAATATATGCAATAATTGTGATATACAATTAGTGAGATTTGAAATCAATGTGATTGATATATTTCCTTCTATAAGCTCTCTCAAGACGGAGGTACTCCGGTAACTCCAATCTTGCTACAAGCCATCTGAAATTGTAGGCGTCGTAGTGGTGTCGTCAGGATTTCGGCGAGTTGGTTTTAGTGGAAACATGAGCCATGTGTAAGATACCCGCTTGTATGTGGTCGCGAACAAAATGATAGTCCAATGCGAGGTGTTTCATCTGCGAATAAAAGATTGGATTGGCACAAAGATAAGTTGTTCCCACGTTATTGCAACAAAGTATGGGCAGTGTTGTGATTTTGATGTCGAACTCACTCAAGAGAGAGCATAACCATCATAATTGTGAGGTTGCATTTGCGACGACTCTATATTCGGCCTCCGTTGATGATCATGCTACGACTTTTAGTTTATGTGAGGACCAACAGATGGGTGTTGAGCCGAGATACATGATGTATCAATTTGTTGAAACAAAATCGTCAGGGTCCCCTGCCCAATCAGCATCGGAGAACCCATGTAGTGTTGTTGCTGCCCCTGCTTTCATGTAGATTTTGTGTGTTGGTGTCCCGACTAAGTAGCGTAACACGCGTTTAACTGCTTGCCAATGGTTCAATGTTGGTTGATGCATGAATTGCGAGAGTCAGTTGACGGCGTAAGCGATATCCAACCGCGTGAAAGCAAGGCATTGTAAGCTCCCAATGATGGACATGTATTGATTCACATCTCGTAACGGTTCACCACCAGTCAATGTTAATTTTGGAGATGACTGCATGGGTGTAGAAACTGGCTTCACATCCATCATATTAGTTTTTGCCAAGAGGTCGAGGATGTATCCGCGTTACATAAGGTGTAATCCAGCTTCTGATCGCGTGACCTCAATACCAAGGAAATAATGTAGATCCGTCGGGTCTTTGGACAAGATAGGAGAAGTCCAAACATCAGTAAATATAACTTCAAGTGATCTAGTAAAGTGGATAGAGGAATGTGAAAATGGTAGCTTATGGCTTTTATTATGTAAACATTCTGAACACGGTAGAAATATTTGAGATGAAGAGGAAACTGGTAATGAAAATTTGGAAACAATAGTATTTAAATTGTAGAGGAGGGATGACCTATGTGAGAATGCCAAGAAGACAAATTAGCTTTACAAGTTGATGATGTAAATAGTGTTGTAGCTTCTGGTATCGTAATCGGCCATTCAAATAACTCGTCTTTAGTTTGTCTTGGAGTAACGCAACCTCCATGCTCAGATCTTTCATCTGAAAAGATGCAAGAAAGAACTCGACCGAAACATAGTTAGAATTGTAAAGTCTTTACACTGATATTAGATTCTTTTTAACTTGTGGAACATATAACACTTTATTCAATGCTAATTTTTTAATCTTAGTGGGAAGAAATGTTGAATTCATGTGTGTGATATGCAGGTTGGGGCCATCTACATTCATGAAATCATTATCCCTAGTGTAGGGTTTATGAAGAAAGAGTGTGTTCAAATCCGACGTGATAAGGTTCATCGCTCCACTGTCGAGTAACCATTTATCAGCGGCATATAGTGATGCTACTGCAAGGTTGGCTCTCGGCTGCCAGGCGTGAATGGATTTGCTGGAGACTGATTTGCAGCAGACTGGCAGGAGTGAAGCTATGGACAACACTTGGCGTCATGTCCTTAGACTCAGCAGATTTAACATTTGCCCAGGTAAGGTCTCGAACCTCGATGCTCAAACATGTTGTTCTGATACTACGACTGCCAATTGGTAGTATTTAGTCTGGAACTTGAATTGATGTTGTTGTTGTACTTAGGCCGAGAATTGTGGTGGCTGCTGGTGTGGTGATGACGTTGTCGGGCCAAATTCGCAGAGATTATAATAGAGGACATAGAGGTGGCAGAAGTGTGGATGAGCTTTGCCTCACGATTAAGCAATTTTTCATGCAATTCAGTTATGGTAGGAGGTACCTCTCTGCCTTCTATCTGTTCAATCATAAATTTATAATCTTCAGGAAAACTATCAATGAACTCAACTTGGTCCTCATGGTCGACTTGCTTTTCAAGGATGACAGGCTGGCCCATCATGGTGAAATTGCCTTGCAGATAGACAACAATGGTCTTGTCTTCCTTCTTCCAATGTTTGAGTTGTGTTTTTAACTGTTTTATATGTCAACGACTAGGCTTAGTATAAGTGGATGCCAGAGTTTCCCAGACTTGAAAGGGAGCGGCAGCACGTGAGAGTAGAGGTTGAATAGAGGTTGTAATGGCATCAATGAGTGCACTATATATCAACCGATCTTGCCTGTTACAGATCTTGTAGGCAGGATTTGACGTAGTGCCTGTTGGAGTAGTAATTGTTTGAGAGGGGACGGGTGCGAATCCGTCAAGATGAGCGGAAAGATCGTAGCTATCAAGTAATGCGTGGATTTGGAAACTCCACATGAGGTAGTTTGTGATGTTTAGTTCAGTAATGTTGGTCATATTGATGTTGAGGATGATTTGGTTATTTAGGTTTGTCGTAATGGTATCAATTATGGTTACAGGAGAGTTATTTGGGGTTTGCATCACTAATGTTGAAGAGGAAGAAACGTGAAGGGGCTAGAAAAAGAGAATGAAAAAAAATTTAGGTTTGAGTATCAAGATTTGTGTTATGCTACCACATAGGTTTAAGAATGTTTCTTGTTATTATTTGTGCAAAGACAGAGAGTTTATATACAACTATGGAGCAATAATTAGAAAATATATGCAATAACTGTGATATACAATTAGTGAGATTTGAGATCAATTTGATTGATATATTTTCTTCTATATTCGGGAGCATAACCATAAGTCCGTTCATGCATTTTTATAATTCAGGACGGGTTCAAAAATATTCGGAGTCAATTTGAGTTCAGTAACGTAAGAGAAATTCGAGTATATTCAAAATTATTTCGGGCTCAGTTTGGCTTCGGATAGTTTCGGCTTCAGGTTTTTATAAGGTTTTTTCCTATTTTGCACAGATTTTTTCGGGTTTTCTTGGGCGCGGTTTGATTTTCAGGGTTTTTAGGTTTTGGATTTCGGGTTCGGTTAGAAGTTTTCGGATACCCGTTCAAGTTTTGGTTGATTTCAGGTAAACATCCGATACTCGAAATACCGTTGAACGAAAAGTGTTTTTGCAAATCGGTTTGAGTTCAGGGTTTTTGCCCAACCCGTTAACCTTCTAAGCATAGGCGACATATATACATGAAAAGACGTCGTCACTGTAAATTTGGTTTTGTATATGAGCAACAAAGGTCCTCGGGTGGTTCCTCTATCACTGCCTTTCTCGTAGAAACTAGAAAAGAAGCTCTGACTAGCCAGGGAAGAGAGCAAGAAACATGGAGGAGGTTTAAGGCAAGTTTGAGGAGGAACAAGGAGGTAGCAACGCTCCGTTCCTTATTTGACCCAAGCAGTTTCACCTGATAAAAACTTCTCCGATGGACCCTTTGGCTTCACATCACACCAACAACGTCAGAGGAGCTCCACAGACATCATAGACACACGCACGCAATGTCTTGTTAGATTCACCGGGGAGGCTCGGAGCGTGGGGCAACGAAGAAAGAGGTCGAACCAGTTTAGGACTGAGCGGAGTAAGGCAGAACCATTTTTTTTTTTACCGAAACCCTTTTCATTAAGTAAACGATATAAGAATCTCCGCTATGGAGAAAGCAGAGACCCGCCGATCTTACAAGAATGAAAAATACAAAGCGTGCTATTAAATTACGAGTAATGCAATAAACACGAGAAATAAGAGATAAGTTAAGCCGTCAAATCCTCCATCGGTATTGCAGGAAAATACTCGAAAGCTCTTTGCCAACCAATAAACAAACCAATGTCACGGTTGAGACACGAAGGTCTCTGTGGTTTTGAAATTTCATGCTTGCGCCGAAAGTGCCGAAACACTAGGTCCCTGAAAAGGGTGGTCACGAACATAACGAGAGAGCTCTCGCGACCCCAAACCCATGAATATCAATATATTTGCCAGACTTAGAAAGATTCCAGGAGATCGTCCAGCACGAAACGATATCAAAGATAAGGGAAATAGTCTCAGAAAATCAAGGGATTTGGAGAAAGAACATCCTTCTATTTTTTCACTTGAAAGTTTCAAGGATTTGAGCATATAGACGGAAAAGTACTTCAATACTTTTATTCACGAAAAAATTTTCCGGACTAATAGATATCGATAGATTTGAGTGTCTTGTTTTGAAAATATATTTTGTTATGAGAGAAATCGAAACTGTCCCGTATTTGAAGAATAGCTCTTCATCACCCGTAGAGATATTCTCTAACCCGGTTATTATTCCATTAATATTCGTGTCCAGAAAAAAGCATCTAAGGCCTTTGAAAAACATTTGTCTGCTCGACGAGTAAACACATCATGGTTTATTTCTTGCGTTAAATTGTTTATTCATGGGTCAAAACAAAAGACGTGTGACATTAAGTAATCTTTACTTGTGCGTCCGATTAATATCTAAGTTAGTAGATTAATAAACAACTAATTAAGCAATAAAATAAATTAACGTGAGATACGGATCAATAAACTAACTCGACTGATTCGTGATCATGATGTTTACGTTACTAGAGTCAACCACAGATTGGATATTCTTATTCTTTCATTTTTGTATTTTTATTTTTGTTTTGTTAAGCTACGAAATCGAAAGTATCGATGAGATTATGGATGGTGTATATGTACATACCATTTGCGTATTGGTACTCAATTGTTTCTGTCTCTCTCTCCCATGATTTCCATTTCTTCATCTGCAAGCAACATTTCCATTTATAAATCTCAAAAACTCCAAAGTCCAAACATATATTTATGCAATTGTACAAAATATATATAGAGAATCATCTATGTACCTTAGTCTCTCCCAAAGCATAGGTTATAATGCAGTAGAGAACATGAAAGAGAGCCAACACAAAGATGAATATATGCAGCTGGTGGATACCATACGCAGATACTAATGCGACTTTCCCCTGAAACCAAAATTGTTTACATATAGAAAAAATAGTATATGATCCCAATATGCTAGAAAATTAAAAGGGCTCACAAAAATAAATATATAACATGCCTTTTCTGCGCATTTGTCATAATTCTTGGTGGTTAAACTTCGACGACGACTATTAAAGTTATTGGAGTCAAAATTTTCAAGAATTTTCCTTCCATCGTCGAAATAGTCTTTATTGTACTTTTTGATCTCTTCTTTGCTACTACATGGATGCCATGTTGCAGCGGCGGTTTTCGGAATGCAAATTTCGGAAACTGATGTTTGCAAAACAACTAGTAGAAGCGATATGAATCCCAGAAGCATCAATTCTATTTTCATCACAAAAAATGGTTAGTTTCAATCCCAACTAATGGAAGATTCATCATACTTACTTTCAATATCCGAGAAGCTTCAATTCTACAAATAATGATTTTTTCTGTTTTTAATGTACTTTTCATTAATTGAGATTAATATGTAGTTTGGAATTGATTAACCAATATTGGTTGATAGTAATTGAAACTTGTTTAGTATGAGTAAATGATATATTTAACAGTAAACATTTACGGCGAAAGCTCTAGAAAATCAATTTTTTAGAATCGGATGAAATATTAAATCTTTATTTATAGATGTAAAACTAACCTGCTTTAACCTTTTCAAGAGCTTCATATAAAGCTTTCTTGTGCTTCCTTTTAAACCACTACAATAAGTTAAAAAGGAAAAACATGGATTATAGGCATTAGTTAACAAGTTTTCAATTCCCTATGTTGCAAAAGTTTTGGAAAAACCTATGGATTCAAAAGTTAAGTAGTGACTAATGAAACTAATGTGTTTTTTCTTATCGGTTGCACAAAGCAAAAGGAGAGAGAGAGAAAGGATGATGAAATGTATATATAAAAATGGAAAAGAGAAGAAGAAATATACGTACATGACCAATAAAGTGCAAGAAATATTCAATCATGATGGAGATGAAAAGGATAACGAAGCAAACAGCAGCAATAGCCCATGTTGGTGTCTCCTCCAACGATCTCTCTTTTATTGCCATTAATTTCACAATTCAAACTCTTAAGTTTCTTATATGTATAAGCTTTCAAGGTTACACAAGTTTTTATCTATAAGGAGAAAAGAGAAAGGAGAAAGACAGTAATTAATATTATGGCATTTGTTCGAGGCTATGTCTCTCACTATATATATACTTGTGTTACCATAATACTATTTAAATTGGTGTTATTTATTCAACATCCTACATTTTACTTATTAAACTCCACATCATTTTCTCGCCTTTCCACATAATAATTTAATACTCATTTATTCTTTTTTATTTTTCAATAGTTTTATTTAACAAATCCAACACTCTACCCAACCACTTTTATTTCATATATTTATTTATTTGTTTTGGTTTTTCAGATTACTTAATAACAACTCTAGAAATTTAAATAAGTCATTAAGAGTTGAATATTTTTTCTTTCTTATATTAGTTATACTTTTACAAATAACAAAAATTAGAAATATGTATACACATAATTAAAAACAACTAGAGTTTGACTTGCACGACACCCCGACTATTTTATAATTTTTTAATTATTCATTTTAAGATTTATTATATTTTCTATTTGTATGTCAGTTGCTCCTATCAATTTTAAATATTGAAACAATCAAATTAATATGTTATATAAGCCATTTGTCATTTGATAATTTTATACAAAACGAACTATTAGTTTTGTGTATGAATACATCTATTTTTAAATACACATGTTTAATAGATTAGAATATGTTATGTTTTGGTCTGACATTTCTGATTTCAGATCCGATCCATTCACGTTCGAAACCAGGTGCATAAAATTTAGTCTCGTTTGTGTACTTTAAAAATTGAGGTCGGATTCGGTTAGGTTATATTTGGGTTCGAACCGTGTTTAGTAACTCAAAAAAAATCTGAGTATACCTGAAATTATTTCGAATTCGGTTCAGATATTTTTCGGCTTCTCGGGTTCATGTTCGAATATTTTCAAACTTTTTTGGGTTTTTTCCAGACTTATCTTTTTTTTTGTTTTTCTAGGTTTAAAATTTTTGGTTATTTCGAGTTTCGTATTCGACTTTAGGTTCAAAAATTTTAGATTCTAGATTATTTTGAATTTCATGTTCGAATTTAACTTTGGAATTTTGGGCTTTTCGAGTACCCATACGGGTTCAAAATTCTTCGAAACAAAACTCGTTGGGTATTTTTTTTATACTAATTTACCAATATTTTTAGTTTTTAAGGACAATTCAATTTCTATTTATTTAGGAGAAATTACAAATTGTAGTTTTTTAAAAATTATAACAGATGACTAAACTTAAATTTTATATTTATATAAATTATTTTTATAAATTTTATAGGTTATTTTAAATTTTATCATTTTATGATTTTTTTATTTTTGTAAAAAGATTTATTTTAAAAATACTAATATTGTAAGATAATTTGAAAAAACTATTGTTTTAAATTAAATTCGAGAAGAAAATTATTTTTAATTTTTTGGTGAAAATGACGATTTTTTCGTTTTTCAATTAAATACAATAGCTTCTTATTCTGGACTAACAATAATAGAATATTCTAATAAATTAAATATTATATTCTAAATGTAATGAAAATTTTTGTAAATCATATATGAATTAAAGGTTATTTTTAAAAGCTACTTCTCTTTTAATGGTATACTAGATTTTGATCCGTACTTTCAAAGCGTGGGATATTTTTTGTGTAATGTAATACAAAAAGAAATTTAAAGATGATATGAATTTTAGTAGTGTAGATAAACTATAGTAAAAACAAATATTTTATTATTAAATGTACTAACAATATTTATTGTCGATTCAATTTTGAAATGAAAATGAGTTTTTCCTACTCTATATATATATATATATATATATATATATATATATATATATCATGTGCTAAACAATGATACAATTATAATGTCAATTCATTTGTATTAACGTTGTCTATTTTTTATATTATAGAATACATAATTTTTATTTTGAACATCGAATTAATATGAATATTTTTATAAATACATAGTAATTTCATATATTTAAAATTTTCATAATTTAAATTTCCTAATACTGATGTTAATTTTTAACCTGCACCATAGAAAATTTTCTGGAAAAGTTTTTCAATTATCATAAAAAGAATACTATAAATCAACCAATATCTTTGCATTGAAAATTAACTATATTATGTAAAATAAATCGTTACCATAAAAGATGTTAGAGAGTTAATATCTAAGTTTCAAACACAAGATATAAGATATATATTGTTAGACATTTATACTATTTAGACAAATTTTTTGTCCTTATTATAATTTGTCATCATTCAAAAAGGTGCATATAACACGTAAAATTGTTATATATATATATATATATATATAAAGATTTAGAGAAATATTTTTTAAATATATAATTTTAAAAAGGTGCATATAACACGTAAACAAAAATGGTTGTGGTTCTATTTTAATAGTGTTGATATTACGAGAAACTTAAAATGCAATATAATTCGTTAATAAATACACAACCATATTAATAAAAAGATGGTTTTTTGTGTTCAAATCAAATGAAACAAATTTTCAAATCAAATAAAATAAATTTCTATTTGTAGAGTGTGAAAATGATAAATTTGACGTAAAACGAAAATAAACCCATGAAAACACAAAATACATGTTCCAATCACTCTCTTTCTCTACAAATATTTTTCCGAACTAATCAAAACATACTATGTGTTCACATTTTGTTCTTTACGCCTAGTTTTAATCCACCTCACTTTCAACATTTTTATTCAAAGCCCTATAATATTGATATATTTAACTGTTGAATTTTTTTAACCATTGCCTATAGAATAAAAGATGCCTACAAGAGAATAAAAGAAAGTCAAACCAGCGAATGCCGATATAGCTTATATAAAAACAATAAGAGAAACGAAGACTTTTGACTAATTTAAAGATAAACGACTTGTACGACGCAGTGTGAACTGCCACTTCTAATCTCGTATCTTCAAAACGAATCTTATTTTTAAAAATTAGGTCTTTATGATGAACATCAGAAATTTGTCCATGAGGCTCATTCATCAATAATCATTGTTGTATATTACTGTGATAAGAGTTTAAGATTAGAAGAATTGATATATACACTCATAACCATCAATAATCATTGTTGTATATTAGTGTGATAAGATTTTAAATTAGAAGAATTGATATATACACTCATAGTTAGGACCGATCATAAAATTCGCATATTTCATAAAAGTTGCAATCGAGATAGAAAAATAGTCGATTTTGTATATTTATTTAAGATAAATGCTATTTTTCAAAAGTAAATTTTTCTGTAAAATCAAAGATCGGAAGGTTATACTTGCAATTTTTGGCCTCAAGGCTGTCTCTGCTCATATTATTAACTAGTTGATAGTTCGTACCTTGCACATATATAATTAAATTTTGTAAATGTTATCGTATAAATTAACATAGTAGTTGATATCAAAGAACTTTTCTTCTATTTTATCACTTCATTTTGTTGTTCTACTTTTCACTTTTGTGTTTCTTCTAACTAATCATTTTTTGCCTCCGTCTATGCGTTACTGTGAATTCTCTATTGATCTAGAATTTAGAGGTATGAAGTGAGTGATAGTGACAACTATTTCTAAATGAACATCGATATAACTATTTTGTATGTGTAGTAACAATCTAATAGTAGAGCACAAAATCCATATTTCTCTAAAATTTGTTTCCAATTCAGAACACTGTTTAATATTCAAGCATAGTTTATTATTTCTGTCAGCTGGCCCGCATAATGATTAGGATTAGCTAGACCAAAATTGAAAAAGTCATGATTTTTTTTTTGTCACGAATAAAATTTTATTATACTTCACAAATCGAAGAATCCCGAGCAGAAAGAGTTCGGTAAGCCAGCGAATCAGCCACAACATTTGAAAAAGTCATGATCTATATGCAATTTTTATCAAGGTTGGACGTTCGTTCTATGGGTCGGTTTTTTCGGATTATCGGTTCCTATGTATTGATATCACCTTATTTATCAAGAAAACTTCAGTTCGGTTCTCGTCGGGTTGACTCAATACTTGTTATTTAAAATCAAAATGAAAGGTTCAAGTATTTTGGATATTTTCGTGTATTTATAAAAAAATGATTTTTCAGGTACTTTTCGAATATTTCATGTTTATTGGATCTGTTCGGATGTGTTGAGATATGACATGATTTTTTTCCATGTTTTTTATATTTGGGATAGATTTTGTTATTCGGTCAAAAATATCTGAAATATAATAATACATAATTATATTTAGGGTCAAAATTAAATATTTAAAAGTGATCGTTAGAGTTAATGAACAAAATAAAAACTAAATCAGAGAAAGAAAAAAATATGTACCTAAGGAAAGTGATGCAAAAGAATTTGATGGTTGATAGGTTTTTTAAATTAGGGTTTCTCTTGAGTTGTTAGGGGTTTAAAAAATCAACACTTTTTTGACACAAAAAGGCTTTTCTATTACTCAAATAACTTGAGGTGGTGCAGCAAGCCACACCGGAATAGAACAACCCACAAACGAAAAAACAGAAGATTGGAGTCTAACTAACCTAGCTAAAATGTCTGCCTTTGAATTTGACACCCGTGGGACATAAGTTAATTTGAAAGACGGAAAAGCACTCCTCTCTCTGTCAAACTCTTGAAGCTCTGTTGCAAAAGTTGCTCATTCCTCGGGCTTCGCAATCATGCTAATTACATCCATATTGTCAGTGCCAAACTCCTGAATCTCTGAATGAGCCACCATGCTCTGCATCGCCCAAATCAAAGCTTCTAACTCTGAGTGGAGAGAGGACATCCGCCGAAATCGATTGTGAGGACCTAGCAGAGTGCATTCTTCATTGACTCCAAACAAAGACCAGCCCATCCCACTATAAATTTTTGAAACCTTCCAAGATCCATCAACCAGGCAGATGTTACACAAACATAAGGTTTGCGTACTTGTGTCCTGCGTTTCTAGCGAGGTCGACGGATCACGAGCCGCCTCCCACGCCCGCCATTCAGAGATAGCACGACTAAGAAGAACTAGAACCTCTCTCGTAATCTCCTGGAAGAGTCTCT
Source organism: Anastatica hierochuntica (assembly GCA_900406275.1). Classification (NCBI taxonomy): domain Eukaryota; kingdom Viridiplantae; phylum Streptophyta; class Magnoliopsida; order Brassicales; family Brassicaceae; genus Anastatica; species Anastatica hierochuntica. Next base: position 5,999 of record OVAN01008267.1, on the reverse strand, counting down.
CGTTTCGCGCCTTCCATATAAACCACAATATCCATGGATAGGACGCATGTGCATCCATAAGCTGGCTGTCATTTCTCCAAAAAAATCAACACTTTTTAAATAGGAATTTTTACACAATGGCATTATTAGAAAAACATGACCACATTATTTTTTACAATATTGAAATTTTCAGTAGGGTTAATTTAGTCTTTTACAATACTGAATTCATTTTTTAAGTGAAAAATTATTTGGAGCCATTAAAAACACGACACATAAGTGAAAAACAATTTAAAAAAAATACAAATCAGACGAGCTCCATAATTTCGCTATGTCACCAACAAATTCTATAAGTCTGCCACGTCAACAAACGATTTCTCATATAATATATATAGATGAATATTGACATATATAAAGAGATAAATTCTAGATATTTAGGGTTGTATTAAAGTAAGCATTAGAGAGGATTTGATTTTTTATGAGCTTTTGTTGTAATTTTTGTTGGAAACTTTTTTTGCAATTCAATATTAAGCCATGTGATTTAATCTTTGTATTTTAAAATCACTTAAAATTCATTACTTAAAATTTTTCTAATAACAATGTATTTAAAGATACATTTTAAAATCACAATTTCATTAACATTGACTTTTATAAAACTTTAAAGTTTTTATTTGAAAAACTAAGATTTCAGATTTTAATACAAATTACCCTTAAATACCAGTGAACAATGGGCTGGACAGAGGCAAAGTGCATCAAATTGGTCTCCAAGGGAATAATGTGGCAAAGAAGAAGAGGTTGGGACACACTTCGGTTTTAAACGGGGAATGCTCTAAAAAGAGAAATGCGCAATTTTTGGTCTCTCCTCGGAAGTGTGCGGCGTCGAAGAATATAATCTGTATCGAAGAAGAACTTTACCTGGCAAGCAAGAACGGTGGCACGGGTAAGCAGGGGGTGCTCTTCCTTCTAAATCATCTTCTAATTAATGGGGATATTAAGTTGAAATTTTTATGGAATGGGTAGTAAGCTGACATTAAGCTACCTGAGGGAGTTGCGAAAGAAATATAGATTGGATTTTTTTTATTTCTTTCAGAAACAAAACACGTTTTTATTTTTATGCAGAATTTACAGTTTCATTTTGGTTATAATAAAATTTTAATGGAAGACTCGTGTGACACTAGTGGTGGTCTTGTTTTGTTCTATAATAATGATTTTGATGTTAAAGTTATATTAGTTGATAATCGAGTTATTGACATTGAAGCTTTAATGAATGGAAAAAGTGTTTCTTTCATTTGTGTATGGTGATCCGGAAATTAAAAATAGAGAACAAGTATGAGAACATGTAACTCGGTACGGTATATCACAATTTGATCCTTGGTTTGTTATAGGGGGTTTAAATGAAGTTATTGGTAAACATAAGAAACGGGGTAAAAAATTAAAAAATGCATCAACTTCTGTTCCCTTTAATAATATGATTACGAATTATGCTTTATTGAAGTTTTCGTGTATTGGGAATACTTTGTATTGGATGGGATGGAGACATAAACGCCTGGTTCGGTGTCGATTAGATCGAACTTAGGCTAATGAGGAATGACATACTTTATTCTCGTTTTCCCATGTGGATTATCTAGCTATGATAGGATCGAATCACCGACCCAATCTTTGCAATGATAGAGGATAAAAAATACACGGGTCGAAAGCAATTTTGATATGTTAAGTGATGGATTGGCAAAGATGGTTTGATGGATTTTATAAAAAAAAGGATGGACGGGAAACACGCTCACAAGGGGTTTTCTCAATAAGGATAGTAGTTGTCAAAGAGAAATCTCACAATGGCATAAGAAGAATGAATCAGATTATCGCGGAAAATTACAGAATTACAACGAGCTCTTGAAAGCGTTCATAATGATGATCTTTATTCTCCAGCGGAGCTATTGGGGATTACTTTGAAACGTAAGGAAGCATATAAGGATGATGAATTATACTAGAAACAAAAAAGTAGGAACATGTGGCTTCGAGAAGGAGACTATAATTCCAAAATTTTCCCCGCGCAGACTAAGCAGAGACGATCACATAATAGAATTGCGGATCTTCATGACTCAGCTGGAACATGGGTTACAAAGGATAAGGATGTCAGCAACATTGCCATAAGTTATTTTGAGGAGATTTTTACATCGACTTGTCTATCGGACTTTGAGGAACTTCTGGCCGAGATTCCCTCAATGATCTATGACCAGAAAAATGCGATGCTTATGGCTAGTGCTACGAAAGACGAGGTCCGTAAGAAATTTTTCATGATGCACTCGGAGAAGGCGGCGGAGCCGGATAGGGTGATGACATTATATTTCAAGAAAGCGTGGCATATAGTAAAATCAGATTTGCTGGGATTTGCTTATAACTTTTTGCAATTTGGAGTTTTGAGCAAAGGTTAAACATGACGAATATTTTTCTTATTTCAAAAACGGAAAGACCAACTGAAATGGCAGAGTTTCAGCCAATAAGCTTATGTAATGTTGGATACAAGATACTTTCAAAGATTTTTTGTTAAAGGCTAAAAGATATTTTTGCCGACTTTGATTTCAGAAATTCAGTCAGCCTTTGTTTCAACTCGGTTAATGTCGCATAATATCCATATAACACTAGAAATGTTCCTTGGCTTAAGGACAACCAAGTCTTATAAACATAATTTATGACAATAAAGACATATATGAGTAAAGCATAAGACCTGGTGGAGTGGTTTTTCGTCGAGAATCTCCTACGGAAATTTGGCTTTGCGGACAAATGGATTGCATAGATGATGTGGTGCATTAAGTCGGTTAAATTTCAAGTTCTTATTAATGGAAAACCATACATAATGATCTCGCCTAATCGAGGTCTTAGGAAGGGTGATCATCCTTCACCGTATTTGTTTATACTTTACACAAAGGTTTTGACGATAAATCTCAAAATCGGGAAGGACAAAGTTAATTATCGGTTTAAAGGTTGTTAGATCATGTTTGGCAATCCCTCACTTGTTGTTTTCGGATGACAACTTATTTTACTGCAAGGCATCTCGTGATGAAGGGGAGGCTATTTTGCGTATTATAAAACAATACAAGATGGTCTCGAGTCTGCAAATAAATTTTGCGAAATCATCTATCAAGTTATGATACAAGGTTCCTAACTCCATTCAGGCAGAGATGAAAACTTTATGGGGATCACAAATATTGGTGGAATGGATTCATATTTAGGTCTGAAGAGGAGCGAAAAAATCTTCTCTTTGTTAGAGAACGATTACAAGACCAAAGTAATTGGTGGACCTCAAAGTTTCTTTCAAAAGGTGGTAAAGATGTATTTGTTAAGTCGGCCGCAACAACTTTGCCTACATATGTTATGTCTTGTTTTGGATTTCCCAAGGCTGTCACTTCCAAACTTACTAGTGCGATAGCCAATTTTTCGTGGAGTCCAAATGGTCCACAAGGAGGGGTATGCTGGTTATCCTAGAAAGAAATGTGTCGATCCAAACCAGAGGGAGGAATTGGATTTCGGGTTATTGATGACTTTAATTTAACCTTATTGGCGAAGCAGCTTTGGAGACTCATAAATGTACCATATTCTTTTTTTTTGCAAGGGTTTTCAGGGGTAGATATTATCACAAATCCAACATGATGGGTATGGTTAAGTGTTATACATTTTCTTATGGTTGGAGAATTAATATTTTGGTGAGAACAATGATTAACAAATGGCTTCATAAAAAGGTGGGTTCAAGCTTTTCCATTTCAGAATGGGAGGACCCCCTGGATTCCAGCTTGTATTCCAAGGCCAACCACGTGTTTAAGACAACATTATCCAAACCTCACGGTCAATGAAATGACTGATCCCTTGAGTCATACATGGAACATTCCTTTGTTTAATGCAATTATAGTCTCATCCGATGTGGGGATTATCACTAGTATACCAATAATTCGCACTTCCCGATAAGACTTATTAGGATGACATTTTACTAAATCTGGTAAATATAAGGTTAAATCTGGTTATTAGATAGGACGAGGGGATCATACTAGCAGTTCAAATGTTGGTCTTTACGGGCCATACTTTACTCCTCTACTTAACCATCTTTGAAAGCTAGAGCAGTTCCCCAAATTGCGACATTTCTCATGGCAAATCGTTACAGGAAATATCTCGATAAACGGAAATCTAAGGAAGAGAGGTTTAAATATTGACCCACAATGTGTCCAATGCGGTGCGCACACTGAAACAGTGAATCATGCTTTTTTTTAATGTCCGCCAGCGACCCAAGCATGGGTTTTGTCTAAAATTTTGTCGGTTGCGGCAATTTTTCCAACATGGTCAATTTACACGAACTTGGATTACCTTTTCTCCAGAACACCGACGAATGACCAAATTCTTAGCTACCCGAGGATTCTTCGGTATATTTGGAAAATAAGAAATAACAATATTTTTAATAATAGGGACTTAGATACTCAAGAGCTACTAAAAGTTGCGGAGATGGAGCATTTTTTATTGGAGTCCGCTCATGAGAAGGATCCTTTAGTAGTGTCGCAAGAGGTGTTTTCCTTGGTGACTACCTCACTTGTTCCCTTTTTCTGGCTACAGTGTCATATTGATGGGTCGTGGAAGGAAGGAGATAATTCTACGGGCTAGATGGTACTATTTCCGAGATGGTTGATGTTGTGTGTATGGAGCAAAGAGAGTACGTTGGAGTCTTACGCCGCTACATGCTGAAGTAGAACCGCTTATATGGACAATGCAATATTTGTTATCACAATAGAAGACGATTGTAGCTTTAGCAACAAACAGTACCGAACTGGTGAAGATGGTGGAATCACCAAACGACTGACCAGCTTTTCAGACATATCTAGAAGAAATTTGGACGAGTAAAGGGAGGTTCACTTTCGCGTATCTCGCGCAATTTCAACAGTAAAGCGGATAAATTAGCACGTGCTGCTAGACTCTACCTGCATGCTCTGTGTTATGTAAACTCAGTGCATCCGGTTTGGATGTCCGAACCATTTTAATTTAATTTAAGTTGTTAAAAAATACTAGTGAACAAACACTAATCTAAACATTTTTTAAAAAAACTAACTATGTACACTCCAAAAATATGATTATGCAAAATATCAGTGATATTTGTTTCAAATTTATTATTCGTGTTGATTCGATCCGAGTTCGGAAATTGAGATATCCATTATTTTTTGGAGCAAGCTAAAAATTAAAATTCAATACTTGTTAAAAAAACGAAGTAAATTACATATACTAAAATTTTAAGCGTGATACTCCGAATACATGTAAATATATGTATATAGATGACTTAGTGAAAAGCTCAATAAAAATGTAATTTCTTTGTTAATTCTTTTTCTTTTTAATATTTTTAATTAATTTGACAACTTATAAACAAATTATTGCATTTATTTTTACTTTTTTTTTACATTACATAAAAAATTTTAATAGAAAGATAGTTTTTTAGTTTTGTTTATATTGAACGAAAGTGGTAGAATATATGTAAATATCCGTTTTTCGGATGCCTACTTTTTCCAGCAAAGCAAATCGTTAAAAATATCCATCAAAAAACGAAACAAATCGCAAATATTTAGTTTTTTTGATATCGTCGGCTCCTTGCCCACTACATTGTGTCCGTCACGAGACTAGTGAAAAGAATCGTAGGCTAAACACATCGTAGATTACTGTCTATAGAAGTCATTGTTTCATACAAAATGCCGACCAGAGACCGTAAAACCCTTTCTATTTGGTTGATCTCTAATATGTTCGTTTTGCTTAAGTATCACAGAGACTCTGTGTCAGACAGAGGGTTTCAGCTTTGTTTCAAAGAAGCAAACATGAGGAGCTCACATGTTTGTGATAAATGATCAAANGAGAGGGAGCAAAAGGGATCTGGGCTAAAGGCTATATAAGGAAACAGAAGCTGTAACAATTGCTATCAAGGTCAGACAAAAGAAGTGATACAGAGAAAGAATAGGAAGAGTCTGTAGCAAGTTTCGTAGCAGATTTCTTAAGGGTTTTTGTAA
>OVAN01008266.1:0-18427 GCA_900406275.1 Anastatica hierochuntica | reverse complement strand
ACTTGCGGATTGTGTGATTGTTAGGAAACGAGCTTATAAATTTTAAAGCTTTGATGTCTTTGGTTTGCAAAAATAATCGCGCAACANTAAAGCTTTGATGTCTTTGGTTTGCAAAAATAATCGCGCAACATGTACTTCTAATGAGGGCATTAAACATTAAGCAAGACTTAACTATCTACAAGGCTAATCTATCATTGTTCTCTATGCAAAATGCAGTCCTATATGCTCTTAACTACCTAATTATTTACAAATGGATGGAATCTATATGCCATGATTTGAAAAAGAGATTCAAAGTTTTTTTTCTCAAAATATGCATATTTACAATGCAAGGCTCAAATATGGATGAAGAAAGAGAAAACATCACAACTCAAAACATAATTAGTACTAAGCCCCTCCCTCGGACTTAAATTTCACCGTCTCGGTGAATCCTAAGCTGTGAGAGTGACCCTTTAAAAACACACATCGAAAACGAAAATATGCAATGGTATTTACAAGTTGTTGTAGGCATACCTGGTGACAACTCATATATATGAGTGTCTAGAGGAATCGATGGATGGCTCGAGCTCATTTTTTTCGTGTGGAGATCCATGTTCTCGGCTCTTGGATTGATATTCTTGGTGGATTCATTTCTTGCTCTAGCGGTTCAAATTTTGACCATCATACTCTCATCTAACCTTGATGTTTCTTTGACAGTTGAATTATGTTTAAGATGAAAGTTTTGCTTTTGTTCTTGTTCCGCCCATGTGGGGCATGATAATCGCATAGCTCTTTGTGGTGGTGTCATTTGTTTAGTGCCTACAGTTAAGAATGTAAACAAAGTGAATTCAAAAATTTAAAGAACATAATGAAATAAGCAAAAAGAATTTGGCTTTCAATCGAATGGAGCATTTAAGTACAAATAATCATATGATTCGATTTTTAGCAATTCTCTAATGCTACTTCATGTTCCTAAATGCAATGTACTCATGCAAAACCAAAATGACATCATTCCAAGACATATAATTTTCGGCCACTAAGGTGTTCTAAGCAAGATCAAGCATTTGATTTTTTACTTTCTAAACTTATGACTTTGTTGGATGCTTACTAAACTACCAAGTTTAAAATCCAATTAATACCATTTCAAGAATATTTCTAAATTTAGGCATGTTGTACATTTAATACAATATGCCCAAATTCTAATTATGCACAAGCAAACCAATCATTCAACAAACATCACAATGCAAGCTATGTAAGAATCAAAAACCAACTTTCCTTTTAACATTCCATATTGATCGAAATTTCAAGAGATGAAGGACATCTCTAAAATTTCTCAAAATTAAGAAAGTGATACATGATTATAAGCATATCTAGCACTCATTAAACATATGAACCAACAAATTCATGTTCTCCCTTCTTATCAACGTATTTTACCATGCTTGGGATTGAACAAGGAAGTGTTGTCGGTGTCGGTTGGATCCTTCTTTTTCTCCCTTTTTGGACGTGGAGGAGCTACGCCTTAGTAGCTTTCTCTTATTGATTTAGGTTCCCTTTAGATTCTTTAGGAATTTCCTCTTATTGGTTTTCCTCTTGAAGCTCTTCTTCCAACGGAACCTCTTCAATTTTCTCCTCATCCTCTGTATGATTCTCCTCATGAGCCCTTGGTGGAAATTGCTTTCAACTTCTCAATGTAATGGCTTGAAAAACTCCTTAGGATTCACTTCACACTTCCCGGGAAGTTTTCCTTCTTGAGATTCAAACATAGAAGCTTGCTCCGCTAGCTTGCATTTCATTTCCTTCACATAAGAGGCAATAGATTCATACCTTGCTTTTAGCTTCCAGAAGTCTTCGTGATACTTATGGTCGATTATGTCTATCTTCCCAAATATTCCCCTTTTGAAATCATCCTTCGCAACCACAAGCATCTTTAATATGGTTTTAATCTCATCTTGGATTTTGTTCTATAGAAAGTTTCTCTTCATGAACCCTTATTGGTGAAGTTTCTTTGGAATAATACCCTTTATAGCCTTCTTGAACAAAATTAACCCTCTCTAGTTGGCCTCTAGAAGCTTCTCTAGTTGAATCTTCCTCTTTTGGATGCATCATTGCTTCTTCACAAACTTTTGCAAGTTTCTCAATCTTAGCACTCATCTCCTTATAAAGCTTATCATCCATTCTAGAGTGGTTCTCAAAGCCATTATCATCATGGTAGCTTCTTGCTAAATTTTCGACTAACTTCTCACTTTGTTCAGTTGATAAACTAGCAAAATTCCCATTACTTTTCGTGTTCATAGCAAGCCAAAATTGTCCTTCGACTCCTCGGTGAAAAATTTGTAGAAGGCTACCTTTTATGAAGCCATGATGTGGGCAACTTCTCACATATCCACTAAATCTCTCCCACGCTTCTCCAAAAGTTTCCTCTAATCCTTGCTTGAAAGAGGCAATGTCATTTCTAAACTTGGTAGTCCTCTCGTGAGGGTAGAATCTTTCAGGAAATCGCTTCTTGCATTCTTCCCATGTGGTTATTGTTGAGCTTTTAACACTTCTCTCCCATTGAGAAGCTTTATCTTCTAAGGAGAATGAGAAAAGAGAGAGCTTTACTAGATCCTCGAGGACTCCTTGCATCCTAACCGTCTCAAACAATCTCTCAAAATTATAGAGGTGTTCTATTGGATCTTCCTCATTAAGCCCAAAATATCGCAAGCTTTGTACCAATCCAATCAAACTCGGCTTGATTTCAAAGTGTGGAAGGTTGTGTTGATGACATCTTATACCCATTCTTGTAGGATTGGTGAATGGCTTGTCAAAATCCCCAATTAGCTCTTGAAGTGCACGATTTCCATGAAAGAGAAACCTCTCCATCACAAACTTATCATCATTTCCATTCCTCAAACCCAATCTTGGTTCTTCCATGCCCAAGTTCATTCTTTGCTCGTTAAAACCTCTTTGATCCCTTGGATTCATTACCTCGCAAAGCAAAATAACAAACACAAAAGCAAAGAAATTAGTTTTATAATTAAAAATAAAAGCTTAGTCTCAAAAGGAATTGAAATCTCAAAGGTAAACTTGAACTAGCTATGTTGGTTCCCCGGCAACGGCGCCAAAAACTTGTTGCACGATTTTTTTTGTAAACAAAAGACAACGAAGCTTTAAAATTTATGAAAGCCTGTTTCCTAAAAATCACACAATTTGCGCACGGATATGCTATTGTAGTACTTTGGGGTCGAACCACAAGGAGCACGTCAAGCTAGAATAGTCTAAACTTTGAGAATCCACAATCCCTCCTAATCTAAGCAAATCGAGAAGGTTTGGGGGTCCTAACGATCTACTAAGAAATGCAAAACAAAAGCAATAACATAAACAAGATAGAGAAAGCAAAGCAAGAAAGTACATTAAGCAAAAGAAACAAGCATTAACTTACATTGCAAAGACAAGAATTAAAGATGAGTAAAGTGATGGGTCAAGGGTGAGTGTAATTGAAGAGGCTAGTAAGATGATAATAGTGGTGTTATTTCAAGCTATGAAGAGAAATTCTATGACCACAAACATCTATAGCTTACTCAACTCTCATGGTAGTAAACCATTTCCTATATGATGCAGTCACTTAACTCTCGCTTATTGTGATTGAAAAATCAATAAGAATCATTAAGAATATGTCCATTTAGTCACTAAACTCCCTAGCAATGAACTCTCATTGGCTAAGAAAGATTTAGCATAAATTAGGTTCTCCTAGATATTTCATCGAACACCTCTCGGGAGTGAAATGCATAAATGTCAGGATTCCTTCAAATCAAGCATTAAGGCCTCCTAAAGATAAACTATCCCTAACACAATCATAACAATCCTATCTAGCCAAATCTCAAATACCTAAGATCCATATGAAGAGCCTACTCACCAATCATGGAAGGGAAGAGAGTAGAGATGAGAAACATAAACATAAATAGATAGATAAAAGATCTAAGATTCATGAATATAAAGAGAGACTCTTGATCTAAAAGATCAAGAGAATCAACTTAGAACATGAATATAAAGAGAGACTCTTGATCTAAAAGATAAAAGTGAAGAACCCTAATTCAAGGATCCGAAACCTTTGTCAAAAAACATACTATTGTACGCGATCTCTCTTGTATATCAATAAAAGAAGAATCGTGTACATATCTCTTGCCTTCTTCCCTCATCTCTCTTCCAAAACCCTAAAAAACCATCAATCATATTGTTCTTGTTCTTCTCCATCAAAGAATTACCCAAAACCCCCCAAAATATATTGTGGTTTTTTGTCAATGAACATGAAATGTATTGTGGTTTTTTGGTCACCACGTGAAATATAATATATATATGCAAACAAACAATATTTTAATGTGTTGCTGAATCGAAAACCATTAGAACCAATCAAATGTAACTCCACCTATGCATGCCATTTGAAAAGAGCTGTAACTGAATCTCAATGATCTATAAATAGCCGAATTAGCAAATCTTGCATTTTTTTTTCGTTGAAATTGTTGATGATTCTCAAACAGTGATGAGAACTCCCCAAGAACCCATATATATCTTGTTTGACTATGACTCTCCGTTGATATAATATCTGCATCAAAACTTAATAGTCACTTTAAAATATTCTCTAACAAATTCATCTTAAATATCAAAAAACGATTCTAACAAGTGATCAATTGTTTCCACTTCAATAATGGAGCCTACTTTTGGAGAGATTACTGGAACTTGTAGATACATTTCCTTGAAATTTTCTTCCCCATTAGCTTTTTCTGAGTGTGTGGTTCTTGTGTGTAAAAAATATATATGTTACGAACATATGGGAAACAAGGTATGAATGATTTGTTTATATAATCAATAATTTTCCAGAACCCAAACTTGAAATTATCTATAAAAAGACTATGTTGCTTGGGAGTTTTTTTTGGTGATTCTTCGATGGAGAAGAACAAGAACAAGATCGCTAAGTGTTTTAGGGTTTTGGAGAAAAGATGAGCGAAAGTGTTGTAAAATGATTTCTTTATTAATGTTCAAGAGAATCGATTACAATATGAGTTTTGGGTTCAAAGTTTCGGATCCTTGAACTAGGGTTCTTCCCGTTATATTTATAGCCTTCGAGTTAGAGTATTTCCATATATTTTATGGATAACTTCTATATTCGATTCTATCGGCTATTGTGTCGAGCTTCTTTTACCCTTAGTAGCGATTGTGTCGAGCTTCTTTTACCCTTAGTAGCGATTGTGTCGAGGCTATGGCAGTAGATTCTCGATTTTCACTTAGGTATTCCACCGTTGATGATCTTTTCTGCGGATCTTCGTGTGGTTTCTGACCATTTATCTTTTGATTCAACATATCTCTAACGGCTTCCGTCGTTCGCATCTTTGTCACATCAGCCTCTGGTACTAAGGTAGCCTTTCTTCGACTCTTCTCTTGTGTTAGTAGAGCTTTTCTTAGGGTACCAATTGAGCTCCTTTTTAAAAAAAAACGTGACCTTTTTTGAATGCCTTCAAAGGATTTTGTAGAGCCCAACCCGCTGTTAGTCCTTGACCAAAGGTCTTTGGAGGAAACGCGGGTTCTTTTTGATCTTCCACCAAGCCTTCTACTCAGATGTGCTGATGCTACCCAAAGCGCGGCCAACTGCGTTCCCTCGGGCATCGCATATTATGATGTGTATCTAGAGGCTGGCTTCCAGAGATCGCTGCCTTCTCTAGTGATAGAGATGTCTAACAGATTAGGGATTTGCCCCAACCAATTCTCTCCTCCAGCCTTCTGCATCTTGACGTCTATACAGGCCTTGTCGGAGTTAACCTCCATTCTGGTGGGAGTAGATGGGGTTCTGTACACCTACTACTTCTTCTATTATCAGAGTGAACCTTAGAGGTACCACCTTCACACCAGAATGACAAGGAAGCTCTGGTGGATGGTAGGGCTCACTGCGTTCAGAGTGAACCTTAGAGGTACCACCTTCACACCAGAATGACAAGGATTAGGTCATTAGAAACCGCTACTACCTTCTCTCTTTGGAAGATAGCCCAGGGTTTTTAACTAGTTGGGAATGCAAAGGTCTGTAGACTTGATTTTGCTAGACATTCCTTGACCTTTCTAACGCCTTACTTTGTGCTTGATTTGTTGTTAAGCAGAGGTCAAGACTTCACCACCAGAGTCAGGTAGACCAGGAGTGGAGGCAATCCTAAGTCTCCCCAAGAGTTAGAGGGTAGTTGACTTCCTTATTAGCGGGCAAAACTTAGGATACACCTCTATCTTCGGTAAGCCTTCCATGATTTTCCCCCAGGTACTTCGGCTAGCTGCTTTTCTTCACTTTTCTTTTTTACTGTTTGTAGGGGCAGACATGAGAAGAAGACCTGGGAATGCAACCTCTGCAGCTCTCAAAAAGTACATAGAAGATAGCGCCAAATTGGTGGACGTTGAATCAATCCTTGATGAAAGCCCTGCCATGGAGAGCAAGTCCTCGATAAAGAAGAGGGTTGGTGCTCCAGTCACTTAATCTGCTGCCAAGAAATATCGCTCTGTCAAGGAGGTTTCTTCGGCTCCAACTTCTCGGCAAGATGCCCTTTTCGACTACCTTTTAGCTGCTGGCGTGGCCGATATAATGGAGAAGCAGGCCCACTCTAAGGAGGATCTTTTCTCCAAGGCTCTTGGAGTAAGCACCCGATTAACTTCCTTTTGACACTTTGGGTGGCTGCTGACTTTGATTTTCTTTGCAGGTTTTTGTTGTTGCCTATCTCAAGCGTGAGGACATCGGGCCCTGGAAGAGGCGATGGCCAAGGGGCGATCAGCCAGTGAAGATACCTTGGTGGAACTTTCAGTCAAAAAGAAAAGGATTGGAGTTCTGGAGAAAGAGTCGGTGGCTAGGAGTCGCGAGAGCTCAAGGAGGCGCTGGCGAAGACTCAAGGAGAGGCATATCGCCTTACTGCTCTAGTGGAGGTCAAAACCAAGGAGGCAGACAGGGCTACAGCCAAGGCACAGATGGCCGAAGGCGTGGCAGAGGTGAGGGCAAATGGAAAATGGCTAAGGACTTCCTGACTGGAGCTCACAAAGGTTGGCCTTTGGCTAATTTTAACTGTGAGGTCCAAGAGGTGCGCCACCTCAAGGCCTTGGTTAAGGGTAAGACCGCTCCTCCTATTGAAGTAATGTTGGCATCCCTGGCTAAGGGCCATCTTGATTTCCCAAGCCCTTAGGCCCCCCTTCCAACGAAGCCCCTGAAGAGGAGAAGAAGGAAGAAGAAGGTGCCCCTAAGGCGTAAAAAATAATTTTCTTTTATTTTGAAGTGTAGGCGTTGGCTCCGACCAACGCCATTTTTCATCTTGTAAGGGCCCCTTTGTGGGCATGGAACTTTCTCGGGCCTTCGTGCCTTTGAACTTTTTCGTCGGGCTGAGAAGCCTTTAAATTTAACTAGGTCCTTGACTCCCAGGGTTTTGATCTTGACGCTAAATCAATATTGTAGTCTTGGTGAACCGTATCGGCTGCCTTTGCAACAAATGGGTTTGCGCTGATTACGTTGATTGCACTGGATTATCTCTGAACTTCTTTCTGAAGGTGAAGACTATGGGCTCTGGATCCGTCTTTCAGATTTTCGTTCTTGGTAGGTCCATGGCAGAGGTTACCTCATTCATTTTGTGCTGAGTTCCAGGGCTCTCTTGCTCTTTGGGCATGACATTTGGATTTATGGGGCTTTTGGCCTTGGGCAGCTGAAGCACTCTGAGCTGTTGGTTCTAGCCGCTCTATTGGGGCCAAGATATCCATAGATTTGCTAGATCCAAGATCTTTCGTCGTTGGACCTGCATTCAAAGAAAACGTGGGTCACATGGCTGTGGTGGACTATGGTCTTTAGGGCATTAGATTTACAATTTTTCAAATTTGATATCTAAGTCTAGGGGCACATGGCCTTAAAGTACCAAGGATTTGTGGTGGTCTTAACCAAGAGTAATTGTGGGGCATCAAGCCCTTGGTGAACCATCGGTTCAAATTTATGAGACTATGGAAGTCTTGTTTCTGTGAGATTAAGGTCCTACCTATTTTACGCTTTATGAGTCGCAAATTCATAAGCGTTTTACTTGGCAACCTTTATCTCGATTGGGATCTATGTTTTAATAAATAAGATCGGTAGGCATACCTGCCTTTGGGCACACCTGCCTGTTTGGACATTTAGTCCCTGGGCCGAAGCCTTATTGACACTTTGTGTCAGAGTTTTTGCTAGCTTTATTGTGACCAAATTTTTTTTAAGTTTTTCTATGAGCTGCGTACTAGGTTGGACAGGGATGCACATATCCATTAGTTTTGCTAACTCTTAATTTTGATGCATTGTATCTACAACCATTAGGAGCCCGTTCACATTCCGCCATGGCCTTTCAACCATGGTTTTTATGATCTCGTCCGTATTAGATGGACTATAGTTAGAAGCCCGTCCACATTCTGCCATGGCCTTTCAACCATGGTTTTTAGGATCCCATCCGCATTATATGGATTTTTTTTGGGCACAAGGCCTCAGTGGGCATAAAACCTTAGCAGATTCCCTAAGGAGATTTTTAAAGATAGTGTATATCGTTTTTTTTTTCTAGAGGAAATCGTTTTTCTTTCAAGAATGTATTTCAAGACCCGCAATTTCTTTCTTCAAAGAATAGCGGGAGCTTTTATTACATAATTGAATTCTAAGAAAAATGATGTCCATCTTCATTGCTGAGAGGAATTGCCAAGGCTTACGCCAAGGGCTTCATGCCTAGAAGTTGTATTTTTGAGGTGGAGGGCATTCAAGCTGTTTGGTTGCTCCCTCCCAAGCCTGTCTTGCAGTTTGCAAGCTCTGGTTTTTCGTACCCCTATGCTCCCATCAAGCTCGTCTCTTGTGTGTGGCCTTGCCCCCCTGGCCGGTATTTTGCCTTTTTTTCGAGGGCTGCCTTCTTCATGCAAGGGCTCGGCAGAAATCCCCATGACTATCGCCATTGAGCGGGGTTGTGGGGCATTTGGTCTAAGGATCGTTTGGAAGCATGAGCAGGCCCGTTCCTGATCTTCTATGATCTCTTTTATTCCTCCACGACGTTGGGAATTTCATGGACTGACGTAGATTCAATGGAACGACCTTCATATCATGTATCCAGGGGCTCCCCATTATTACGTTGTACGCCGAGGAGAAATCCATAATGAAGAACTTGGTCCTTTGGTTGACATCTCCGGCATATACTGGTAGGATTACCTCTCCAATTGTATGCTTCACTTCGCCACTGAATCTGACTAGAGAAGTGGACTTCCTGGTGATCTCTTCTTCATCTAGTCCTAAGCCTTCAAAGGCGTTGGTGAAGATTATATTAGTCGAGTTGCCATTGTTGACGAGGATGCATCTCATGAGGCAGTTTGCATTTTTTCAACGATATCACTGGGTCATCATGGTGCAGAGTTATCACTTCTCCTTCACTACTGGTGGTGAAGCTTATTACGCCAGGACCTCTCTCTCTTATTCTTTGCTGACCGCCATGACATCTAGTCCATGGTGGACCTTGGCAGCGCGAGTGCTTCTCTTGGCAACAGAGATTGTCACCCCGCTTACTTCTGATCCTCTAGTGATGAATTTGACGTCATTACCTTGCCTTGGCGAATCACGTCTTGGCCCCATGGGAACGTCGTTCTTGGTCTGTTCATGATTGAGCACCCTTGCTCTGTCTGAGAGGAACTCTTTTAGGTATCCCTTTTTGAGCAACTAATTCACTTCGAACTTCAGCTGGAAGCAATCCTCCATTAGGTGATTGTGGTCGTGGTGAAAATCACACCATGTTGATGTGTCTCTCTTGTGTTAAGAGGACCGCATCTTAACCGGCCACTTGCCTTTACCAGTCAAGCGTCCCAGCTAGATTACTATTTTGGTCTGGGATATCACCATGCTGACATCTCGGGCCAGGTCATGGGCACGTACTTCTCGTTCTCCACTTTTGCTAAGGGTTTTAGCCATCATCTAGAGCCACCCTTAGTGGATTTTCATGTCTAGATCTAGCGTTAGATTTCTCATCCCTCGTGGCCTTGGAGTTACCATGTCCTTTGGGATGATTTTTTGCGCTAGTTGGGCCTGATAGGTTGGGTCCTCCTCCCATTTAATTTGAGCGTAAGTCTTGGAGAGTACATCCTCCATGGTGTGGCAGGGATATTTGGTAAGGTCTTTGTACAGGTCACCATCATTCAGCAATCCATGCCTGAAGGCTGAGGTGGCTAAAGAGGCGACGCAGTTAGGAACCGACAGCTTCTCCCTGTTGAACTTGTGGAGATACTCCCTCAAGCTCTCGTCTGGGCGTTGCTTGATTCGATAGAGATCATCGGGGTCACGTCTCAAAACTCGGCTGCTAGCAAACTGCTCAACGAAGCAATCCCTTAGCATGGCGAAGGAGATGATGAAGTCGTTGCATAGGTAGGACTACCAAAATAGGGTTGGGCCTGTGAGGATTGTTCCAACTCCTTTGCACATACAAACTTCTAAGTACTCATAACTGATAGGAGCGATGAGTATGCGTTGGCAATACTGCAAGATGTGCGTATCTGGATCAGTGGTCCGGTCGTACAGAGTCATTACCGGCCAAGCGAATCCTTTTAGGAATTCACTAAGGGCGATAACGTCAATGAAGGGTATATCCACATAGGAGTGGGGAGTGCTCTTGATAATCCGTCGAGCTACTCCTGGAAGATGCTTTATCATATTCTCCATGGCTTCTATACTTCTCGTTAGCATGACTTCTACACCAAGGGCCTCGTTAGCATTTCCCTTGAGGGGTGTGCTAAGACCACTATGATGGTGCGAGCCAAGGGTATGGGTTAACACTGAGCTTTGAGTGTGATGCATCTAAATTTCCTTAACGACTTTCGCTGGTGTTTCGCCTAGTGTCTGGATCGACGACACTTTCCTTTAGAACCTAGCACGCCTTTCCTTGTCTTCGCTGTCACCATCGGCTGTATCAGCGTCTGTCTTTGTCGACAAGTCTTTGAGAACCGTGTTCTCGTCTTCTAACTCCTTTAGACGAGCTTCGTTCTCTCTTAGCTTCGCCGCGATCATCTCGTACTATTGAAGTTTCACCGCGTCCTCGGCTGTCTTGGGTGTTTCCTCCTCGGATTGAATTACAGTTACCTACTCAGATATGGGTTCGAGGGTTTTACTGTTCTCTGGTTTGGAAGAACTGTTAGTTTCGTGCACCTTTGTTTCTTTGTTCTTGTTGAAATCTCCCCCTCCTTCTAGCGCTAAACTGTTTGGAGTTTTTTTGGTAATTCTTCGATGGAGAAGAACAAGAACAAGATCGCTAGGTGTTTTAGGGTTTTGGAGAAAGAGATGAGAGAAAGAGTTGTAAAACGATTTCTTTACTAATGTTCAAGAGAATCGATTACAATATGAGTTTTGGGTGCAAATTTTCGAATCCTTGAATTAGGGTTTTCCCTTTGCATTTATAGCCTTAGAATTATAGTATTTTCAT
Source organism: Anastatica hierochuntica (assembly GCA_900406275.1). Lineage (NCBI taxonomy): Eukaryota > Viridiplantae > Streptophyta > Magnoliopsida > Brassicales > Brassicaceae > Anastatica > Anastatica hierochuntica. The sequence goes on along the minus strand of OVAN01008266.1, from coordinate 7,007 downwards.
ATATTTTATGGATAACTTCTATATTCGAGTCTATCTTACAAAAATGAATATTTCCCTAGATTTATTAAGGCAATTGTCCTTATCTCTTAAGATTTAGACCGAGTAAGGGGATATTCGCCCTACCTCGACAACGACCTCGGCTTCGCGATTGTGTCCTTGGCTATGGCCTTGGTTTACACCTACAACTTGGGGGTTTAATTACATGTCCTTGGTCTAGGCTATGGTCAGACTCTAAGGGAATAAAATTACCCCAACTTTTGTTATAGCAGCATGTATGCATTACTACTTGTTGGGGTAATTTTATTCCCTTAGAGTCCGGCCATAGCTAGACCAAGGAGATATAAACAAACTCCCTCGTTGTAAGTGTAAACCAAGGCCATAGCCAAGGACACACCGCCAAGCCGAAGTTATAGCCGAGGTAGGGCGTATATCCCCTTAGCCGATCTAAATCTTAAGAGATAAGGACAAATACCTTAATGAATCTAGGAAATATTCCTTATTGTATCGATAGACTCAAATATAGAAGTATCCATAAAATATATGGAAATACTCTGATTCAAAGGCTATAAATACAAAGGGAAGAACCCCAATTCAATGATTCGAAACTTTGACAAACACACACACACACTATTGTAATCGATTATATTAACATCAATAAAAGAAATCGTATTACATATCTCTCTAGTTCTTTCGGTCATCTCTCTTAAAACCCTAAAAATTATTGATATCCTTTGTTCTTGTTCTTCTCCATCGAAGAATCACCAAAAAAAAAACCCAAACAGTTTGGCGCTAAAGGAGGGGGAGATTTCAAAAAGAACAAAGAAACAAAGATGAGTGAATCTGATAGTTCATCCGAACCAAAGAACAGCAAAACCCTCGAATCCATATTCGAGGAAGTAGTTGCAATTCAACCCAAGGAGGAAATATCCGATATAGCCGACGATGCAGGGATCGCGGCGAAGCTGCAAGAGAACGAGCTGATCTCGGAAAAGCTAAGAGAAAAAAAGCTCGCCTGAAGGAGCTGGAAGACGAGAACGCGGTTCTCAAAGCTTTGACGGCAGAAGCAGATACTGATACACCCGACGAACACGGCGTAGACGACGATGCAGATACAAGGCGAAACACCAACAGCGGTCGTTAAGGAGACTCAGACGCATCAGACTTTAAGCTCAAGGCTGACCCGGACCCCTTGCTCATACCATCATAGCAACCCTAGAAAATCCTACGGGGAAAACGCTAACGAGGCCCTTGGTGTAGAAGCCATGCTAACGGGAAGGCTAGAAGCCATGGAGAATATGATAAAGCGTCTGCCGAGAGTAGCTCCACAAATTATCAAGAGCACTCCAAACTCCTATACGGATACGACCTTCGTTGACGCTATCACCCTTAACAAAATCCGTAAGATTCGCTTGGCCAGTCATGACTCTATACGACGGGACCACCGATCCAGATACGCACATCTCATAGTATCGCCAACGCATGCTCACCACTCCCATAAGCTATGAGCACTTGGAATTCTGTATGTGCAAAGGATTTGGAGCAACCCTCACAGGCCCAACGCTATTGTGGTACTTCAACCTGACCAACGACTCCATCAACTACTTCGCCATACTAACGGACTGCTTCATCGAGCAGTTCACAAGCAGCCGAATTTTAAGACGATCCTTTGACAATCTCTATCGAATCAATAAATGCCCAAACAAGACCTTGAGGGAGTATCTCCACCTATTCAACAGGGAGAAGGTGTCGGTTCCTAACTGTGTCACCTCCACAACCATCTCAGCCTTCACACAAGGACTGCTGAACGAAGGTGATCTATACAACGACCTCACCAAATACCCATGCCACACTATGGAGGACGTACTCTCCAAAGCCTGAGCTCAAATTAAATGGAAAGAGGACCCAACCTATAAGGCCCAACTAGCGTCAGAAATCATCCCAAAGTGCATGGTAACTCGAAGACCACCAGGGATTATTAATCTAACGCTAAGTCTGCAACAGAAAAGTCCACTAAGGGTGGCTCCAAAGGGTGGAAAAAGCCATTCGAAAACTTGGAGCACGAGAACTATGTGCACATGACCTGGCCCAACATGTCCAACATGATAATATCCCCAGCTGAAGTAGTGACTCAGCGGAGACATTTGACCAGAAAAGTCAACTGGCCAATGAAAGTGCGGGCCCCTAGCACAAGAGAGACGTATTCAAATGGTGAGATTTTAACCATGACCACGGTTACCTAACGGAGGATTGCTTCCAGCTAAGGCTTGAAGTGAATTAGTTGCTCAAGAAGGGATACCTACGAAAGTTTATCTCATACAAAGAAAGGGCGCACATTCACAAACAGACCAAGAATGACATTCCCATGGGGCCAAGGCTTGGCCATGCCATCAACTTCATCACAGGAGGGTCAGAGGTAAGTGGAGGGACGATCTCTGCGACCAAGAGAAGCGCTCAAGCTTCCAAGATCCACCATAGAGTAGAAGCCATGGCAATTAGCAAAGAATGCGAAGATGGTCATGGTGTAATAAGCTTCACCACCAATCCCGAAGAAGAAGTGATAACTCCGCAACATGATACCTTGGTGATATCATTGAAATTTGCAAACTACCTTATGAGGCACATCCTCATCGACAATGTCCGCTCAACTAATAGAATCTTCACACTCGCCTTCGAAGGCTCGGGACTAGACGAAGAAGAGATCCCATGAAAGTCAACTTCTCTAGTCGGATTTAGTGGCGGAGTGAAACAGACCATCGGAGAAGTAATCCTACCAGTATACGCCGGAGGTATCAGCCAAAGGACCAAGTTCCTCATTATGGATTGATTCTTGGTGTACAACGCAATAATTGGGAGGCCCTAGATACATAATATGAAGGTCGTTCTATCAACTCTACATCAATCCTTGAAATTCTCATCACCTTGGGGAATAAAAGAAATCAAAGAGATCAAGAACGGGCACGCTCATGCTACCATACGACTCTCAGAGACATCACTCCCAAGCCCCATTCAAATGGCCACAACCATGGAAATCTCTTATGAGCTATTGCATGAAGAGAGCAGCCCTCAAAGAATAATGTCGCATACCGGTCAGGGGGCAAGGCCACAGGAAATAGGCGAGCCCGACGGGAGCACGGGGGTCGATCGAGGTAAGCAAACCCCCAAACCATGGCGCCCAATAAACTATGGGGCCCTGGTCAAGGGGATTTTGATTTTAGAGTTTTCCTTATCTAACCGTCCATGATGTTGGGGCAAGTCTTAATTTTCAGTTAAAGAGCGGTTTATCACCTAAGTGATTCTTTTTAAAGAAAATCCAGTATAATTGAAATGCCTCCGAAAATAACGAAATCGAGTCTAAGTGTGGTGGACTAGGTTGACCACGAGAACCTTAGTTAGTAATAACCCAGGATAATTGGGCGATCTAAACAGAGAGAGCCACGAGTGTCAATACTCTCCTCTTTGAGAGAAATATGGTACAACCCTAGACCCACTAAGGCTTTATGCCCACCAAGGCCTTGTTCCCAAAAAAACATATAATGCGGACGGGCTCCTAAAAACCTTGGTTGAAGGGCCAAGGCAGAATGCAAACAGGCTCCTAAATATGCTCCATCTAATACGAACGGGCTCCTAAAAATCATGGTTGAAAAGCCATGGCGAAATGAAGACGGGCTCCTAACGGTAGTATATGCAATGCATCAAAACTATGAGTTAGCAAAACTAATGGATGTTGGTGTCAAAAACGACCATCTCGAAATCAACGTTCAAGATCGCATCTCTAATCGGACTTACTCGGAAACACGACCAACGTCTAGACTCACCGCCATCTAGACTTAACGTCTTCTAGACTTACCTTTGTCTAGGCTTATTGTCGTCAAGACTTAACGTCTTCTAGACTTACCGTTGTCTAGACTTATCGTCGTCTAGACTTACCTTCGTCTTAACTCGTCATCGTCTAGACTTAACGTCATCTAGACTTGCCGTCATCTAAACTACAAGCCAATTGGCTCCAAGACTGCAAGCCAATTGGCGCGTTGACGATTGTTCAACAAAGTCTAACCATCCACGAGCAACTAAATGCGTGAATTCTAAAGTTACGAGCGAGGATCGTGAATAACTCCCAAAAGATCCCAAGATAAGAACTTCGGAACGATACAAAACCATGGAAACATCGGATAACCGCATCGTTTCGGAGAAACATTCAAACGTCGAATAACCGCATCGTCTCAGGAAAACATCTAACCACCAATCTACGACAGAACTACGAACGAGTCTAGTCTTGACGGCAATTGGCCCCAAGACTGAAGATCAACGAAGTCTTGACGCCAATTAGCACCAAGACCAAGTGGTCTTCGCGCCAATTTGCGCCAAGACTAAAGATCAACCAAGTCTTGACGCCAATTGGCGCCAAGACGAAGTGGTCTTGGCTCCACTTGGCGCCAAGACTAAAGATCAACCAAGACTTGACGCCAATTGGCGCCAAGACTAAGGTTTGGTATTGACGCCAGTTGGCGCCAGGACACGGACAATCGTCAGTCGTTATCCATTGACTGAACCACGTCCTTTCCTACCGTCGTCTCCTTAGAACTGTCATTCGATCAACTCTCGTTTTGTCTCGATTGGAGTTTCTGTCAAAGCGTCACGACGATAAACGTAAAGACTTATCCTTTCCGTAGGATTTCGTATCAATCGTATAAACGACAACGGTTTACTCGAATAGTGGAAATGACCAAAACAATACGATTGGACTAATCGTTTCGTAGAACCGCCATTGCACGATCTTACGAAGGATCCTTTCTCCGAATGGAGTCGTAAAAACACTTAGCTGCGAAACGGCCTGGAAGGGCCCAAACCGCGATAACAGTCCACTTACGATTCCGGGCGAGAATCGGCCCAATTACAGTGTCGGTTTACCCAGTTTCGTGATAAAGTTAATTTTCAGGATGAATATGAAAATCGAGAAGATAAGGAAGAATCTCGGAGAGGATATACTCGAATCAAGGAAAAGGAATATTTCTGTGAAAGGATATACTCAAATCGGGGACGGAAAAGGAAATCAAGCCAGCCCACGAAGATCTATATAATGGACGCGAAGGAGACAGAGACAAAAAAAGAACTTTTTTCGTCACCGCAAAACACTTAGAAAAAACTAGGTTCTTACTTTGTTTTCGTAAACGAGTTGTGTCTCAACTAGGTAACGAGTTAACGCTGTAGTTCTAGGGTTTTCACCAACAGTTCGCGGCCACGGCTTACCACCGGTTGCGCACGCTCCTATCACGAATTCGAATAAGATCTCTTAACTTTCTTCGTTATTTGTGTCTGTCGAATTGTTCTTCGCTTATGTTTTTTGTTTACTTTTGATTAGCTTTCGTACTCATTCTTTATTTGCTCACGTTAACCTATTCTTACGAATCTTATTACTTTACCATCGTTAAATGCATATCGCTTCGCAATCTTTTTCGTATTGATTCACTTTTGTTATCTACTTGTTTCGTTTCGTAATCTGTTCATCTCTTAGTTTCGCAATTCGAATCTCGTAAACCTGAATCTCGCATACTGCTTGTTCATACGTTTTACTCACACTTTTTTTATCTTATCTCGCAGCTTAATTTCGTAACCATAACCTAATTTCTCGTGTTCATCATCTGATCTTATCGCTTTTTGGCCACAGAGAATCCGTCAACCGCGTAAACATTGACAGTGAGAATTTCAGTTCCCACAATTTGGCGCTAGAAGGAGGGTTGCACACGCGATATCTTTCACGCTAATCAACAGATCAGGTATGAACACCGACGAACAGAACAACCAAGCAGCTCGCGAAGGCGACAACGACGGTGACACAGTTGAAATCACTCCGACGTCGAACATCACCGCGATCACAGCTGATCCAAACATCACGGCGTTTGAGGAGATCAAAAACATGTTCTCGACTCTCGAAAAGAAGTCTGCAGAACGCGACCAACTCACCAACTCTCTCGCGAAACAGGTCGAGGCCTTAACCGCGAGAACCAAAAACATCCTTCCGCATGGAACGACCAGACTCCACGGAAGCAGACCTAACTTCGCAACTCCATCTATAGAGGTCCAGAACGCGCAAGAGAAACCATCGGAACAGAATCCCGATGAAATCACACCTGTCGCAACTCGGACTGGCGCAAATGACCTCCCAGCTCTTGAAAAAGAAACGGAGGAACATGAGGCTGAGCGAATCGACCTGGATCTCAGCGACCAATCCGATCCTACGGATGAGGATGCTGACATACACCCGAGAAGGGTGAAGGGTCGAGAAGCTTGCCGAAATTCTGAGCTCAACGAACCCATGACGAAGGAAGAAGAAAACCTGCCCTGGGTCGAGCAGCAAGAGCATGCTAAAGAGCAGGACAGAGTCGCTAACAGAACGCGCAGGCCTTCTCGCAAAACTGCTAATCACAACCTCGATGATCTTCGCGATTACATTGCAAAAACTGCGGCAGAGGTGAAAGGCGTAAAGTCGCAGATCCATGACGCAACCAGCGCTGCGCCAGAGGTTGATCGACTCCTCGACGAGGCTTGAAAGACTCCTTTCACTCTCGCATTACAAACGCGAGGATCTCGGATCCCGGAAAGGTGAAAATCCCAACATACAACGGGACCACTGACCCGAAAGCTTACCTTCAGAGTTTCCAGATCACGCTGACGAGATCGAAACTCAAGGAGGGCGAAAAAGACACTCTCTTCTGCCACCTTTTCGTCGAGCATCTCTAGGGAGCCGCCCTTGAGTGGCTCTCTCGTCTGAGGCAAAACTCCATCGGAAGTTTTCGCCAGCTCTCTTCAGAGTTTCTCAAGCAATACTCCATGTTCACGGATCGAGAAACTTCTGACGTCGACATATGGAGCNCGAGGACGAATCTCTTCGAGATTTCATGACGAGGTTCAAATTGTTGATGTCGAGAGACAGCGGGATTAGCGACAAGGTCACAGTCGATGCCCTCCGCAAGATGCTCTGGTACAAGTCGAAGTTCAGGAAGTGGATT
>OVAN01008265.1:0-18428 GCA_900406275.1 Anastatica hierochuntica | reverse complement strand
ATATACCTAAATCTAAGAATATCTTTAATAAACCTAAAATACACGATATGTTGTTTTTTTGCATCAAAAATATCGATTTTTTTTTCTCAATTTCATCGTCTCCTTCGTTTGGATTTTTCATCATCTTTTTTAACATGGTTCTAATCTACGTTAAATCGGGTGAATGGATATCTAGTTGTAGTGATCAGTGGAATTTTGTTGTTGATAAGGAACGGCGAGGTCGTACACATTCATATTCCCTGATTCTGAGAAAATTGATTATTTTCTTTGAGAGATGCGAGATGCGAGTTCTTGAAGATCACTCGAACTCTCAAACAGTGATGCGAGTTCTTGAAGATCACTAACAGAGATGTGAGTTATTGAATTCAAACAGAGATGCGAATTCAAACAAAGAATTCAAAATCTCTTAACTATTTCTCGAGAAACCATACGATGATGATGAGAGTTCGAGATTCCATGAAAATTCTGTGATTTCAACCAGCAAGAGATGCAAATTTTTCTCAGAAAAAAGTATCACTGGTTTTGTCGAAAGAGGAAGAAGAGAAACCTTGTTAAAACGCAAAACGTTGTCCCGTTTTTGTTATTTTTTTCTTATTATTTTTTTTTTTTAAATAAATATTAAAAATATTTTAATTAAATCATAATTTATTAATTCTAGGGGCAAAATCGGATTTAACAAAAATAAAATACTAATATGACAAAAATATGACTCAAAATCCTAAAGGGACAAATTCAATTTAAGAGTGTCCTATTTTTCTCATTTTCTCTTGTTTTTAAGGTCAACATTCTTGCATGAATTTTTAAAATACTTTCTTGATAGTGTGCTTTGTAGAATAAGTTCGGTTGTAGACTTTTAGTAATTTTTTTATTCACGAAACTGAGAAGAATTTTTCAGATTCATCTTTAAAAAAGAATTGGTTGATCTAATTAGGTAGATGATCATTGGGGGACTAAATTTTGCACAAAACACATGGTGATTACTATATTTAAGTCAGCATGATATGGTCATCATTTTATTCATGACAATTGTTTTATGAGAAATTATCTAGAATGACACAAATTTATTGTGAAATTTCAAGAATAACATATTATTTTATAAACTTAATTAATCTCTATATTATTAATTGGACACTATATTTAGGAATAATCTTTAATTTCCAAAGAATTATATCAAATGCCATTCAATAGAAAGTAAAAAGGAAGGAAAAAAAAAAACTTAAAAAAGGATAAAACATGTCTTTAAAATGCTACAAAAAAGTATGACCCAATAACCATTTAAATCATATTACAAAATATCTCATTTTTGTATTTTAAATCTTTTTAAAATCATCAAACTAAATCTATTTATATTTTAAAACAAACAAATGAATGTTAAAATTCTGATAAAAATTACGAGTGTTAAAAATAATTTAATTTCTTAAAATTATTTTAAAAAATAAACTTAAATAAAATAGTATTGAAATAGAGAAAGCAAGTGGACCAGTGGTTGCACCACCTCTGCTGTCATCTCACAGAACCAGGATTCGAACCATGCACATGTCTCTAGTGGGAGAAACTATTTGCCATTATACTAAATGACAAAAAATAGTGTTAAAATAATTTTTTAATAATATAATATTAATATATAATTATTTAGTTATATTATAAGATCTCGATTTTAGAGATATAAGAAACTTAAAACAATCCAGTAATTGCATAGAATAAAAAGGTATCCTAATAATAAACTAACAATGCATATATTATTATATGGGAGTACATTTTAAAAAATAATCTGAAATTTGTACAAAATTACAATAAATGTCATTAGAATGTAAATACATAAAGAAAAAATAAAATTTTATTAAATATAATATAGGTTTTAAAAATGTTAAAAATATATGTAATTCAAAAACAATTAAATTATATTACTAAATTTTATCTAGATTCTCTTAATATCTTTTTCTAAAGGTCTATTAAATAAATATTACTATTACCAAAAGAAGCAAATGAATCTTAAAAATCATTTAACTTTTAGAATTTTTATTTTCAAAATATTTATAATTATATAATACTTATACATATTATTTATTTATAATATAAGAAAACTGCAATTTTCTGAAAAGAATTACTAAAAAACCAAAAAGCTAATTTGATTACATAAATAATAATATATGAATAATTAATTGTTTATATTTTCATAATATGTAAAAATGGGCTAATGTGGATTTGATGTTAGGGTTTCCTGTTTTTAGAAGAGTGTTCTTCGTTTGGCCTTTTAGGCGTCTATGCTTTGTCAGTAAAAACATTGGCTATCCAAAAAGTATGTTTTCATGTGCATTCCTCAAGTTCTTTGGAAACTCAATTATGGTCGGAGTCCATTTCAATGGTGAACCTCCTTTCTTCGAAGGCTTGGTGTATTGAGCTTCATGGCGCTTTTCAAGAATTTTGGGAGTTGAAATCTTGTTTTAAATCCACTACTATCTATTTAGTTTTATGTTTAATCATGTCTTTGACAATTTGTATCGTAAAAAGTAATTTTTTAATCTAATATTGCAAAAAATAGTTTATGTAGCTTCATTCACATTGTACTCTTGATTTAATATAGTAAATTTTTACAAAAAAAGAATAATCATAAAAAATTTTGAAAAAAAAGATTGATCAAATTACCAGGATTACTGATCATAGATATGAGTAACATGAGAAGAGTGAACTAAATATTTGTCATCAAACACGTTAGAGACAATAAGAAGAATATAACTGAAGTGAAAATGTCTAAAGGGAGTTCTAAAATTTTCTAGACATATTTTGTACGCGCAGTTTTTTTAAATTTATAATAATTTATTTTATAGCAACGCGATTTTTTAGTAATTTTCATAACGATACTTTTTAAAATTTTTTTAACATCAACGGAAAAATAAAAATATAATTCACCCATAAGTTAGACAATCCATAGGAATAACAAGTGAACGAAACTAATATCCAAAACCAAAGCATTTATAGAAAATCAAAGAGTAATATTAGAAAATTATACTTTACATTGTGTGGAACAAAAAAAACTTTCATATATATATATATATATATATGACATTTATTTTTTCATTTGAGAAGGCATTATGGTAAATGATGAAATTATTCAATATAGTATTCTTAAGGATCTTGTGTTATGCATAATAATTTTAGTCATTTTTCTGGTCATCACGCATGTTTAAACCACATGTTAAATAAAATAGAATAGTGTGTCAATTTTAATGTCGCATAAAATAAAAGAAGTTTCTGCAAAAAACCTCTATTGTAACTCTTTTTGCAATTTTCCCCTCCATATGCTAAAATTATATATCAACTTACTCACTTTTCAGACTTCTCGGAGAAGTCTACTCATATATTTTTAAACTACAAAAGTAACTTCTGCGTTGATTAGAAGACTTCTAGAGAAGTCTACTAAGGTTGCAGACTTCTATAGAAGTCTGCATAACGCATATATGAAACTTTAACAAAAAATGAAGCTTTAGAGCTACCTTGAGTTGATTTGAGCTTGTTTCCGCCTCTCCAAGTGCCCAAAGCTTAAAAGCGAGTTGTTTGTGTCCTTATCTATGCTCAAATCACCGGAACAACGAGAGCCCAAAACTTGAAATTTTTTAAAACGAAAATTTGAAAGTTTTTTGGTTTGAAAATGAGAGAACATAAGAGATAATGAGGTTTTACAACAAACATTGAGCAAAAATGTGAAGATATTAGTCTTGAATGAAACATTCAGAGCTTGAATTTGGTTGTTAATGGTGGTTGCCAAAAATTGACGATGATGGCATTTTGGTAAATATTTGGAGAAGTTGAGGGTGTGTTTGTATTTTTAAAATTGTGTTTTTAATTAAATAATTTGTAAATAATGACATTGGTAGTAAATATGAGTTATGGAGAAGGATATAATATGTTATTTTGAAAAATGATGAGAGAGAAGGTTAGTTTTGCATTTGACCAACAATTTTATGTCATTTGTGAAATCACCCCATTATTTTTTTGCATTTTAGTCTCTGTAATTACACATCATATTTTTTTTATTCCTAAAAGTTTTTTTAGTTCATTTTAATCCTTTAAAAAAATTGTAGCTCGTAATATTTCAAATATATTATTATAAATTTAACTAAAAGTAAGTGAAAATTTAAAATAAGAATGAAAATATTTTAAAATTAGATTTAGACAAAAACTATTTCAATAAAAAAAATTATAAAAAAAGTTTAAACATTTCATGAATACATAATTATTACATTAACTTAAATACTACATCGACACTAATAGTTAGGTAAATTTTTTCGGAATCTACAAATTTAAAATGAAGAGAGTGAATTTTTACTTGAAAATGCACTAGTAGGTGGGAGCATTACAGAAATAGTTTTATGGAATAATGTGGTGTTTTTCTTGTAGTTTAATACTTAACTATGTATTTTTTGATAAAATACTTAATTATGTATTTCTATGTAAATTTTAGTGTAATATTTTATTAAATAATATTTTTGTATATGTGTTATTTATTTATTTTGACATCATATGTGTTAGTTATTTATTAAATTTTAATGAATTAAAATTAATTATGATAAATATAAAGGTCAAATAAAACACAAATAGTTTTGAAATTAAATTTGAAGATTTTCTTTTGGAGAAAAACATCTCTAAATATCAAATATGAAGTTTTGCAAACAAATGAAGTTTCTTTTTAGAAAATTTCTAGTAAGTACAAAATACACCTGGTTTCTAAGCATCTATGTACATCAGTCTAATTATTTTGCATAAAGATCCTACTGATTATTAATCAGACTATAAAAAATAGACCATTTGAAACACACACACACACATATATATATATATATACACACACACACACATATATATATATATATATATATATTATCAATAGGCCAGGGAAAGTTATGAATCTATATTTTCCATTAAAAAAAAACTTAGGAAATCTTAGTAAAGCAAAATAGAAGATAGCGTTCCAAATATACTTAAATCAATAATAAAAGATATTACATCAACGCCATACTGCTCGATGCAAACAAATTCAATAATAGAAATGGTGTCAACCTTCCTGGTTTGATGTCAAGTGGCTATCGTAATAATAGAACTGGTCCATAAACAATAAAACAAAATTATAGTACGGTTTCGATTTTTCGAAGTTATAAAACATGATTTATTGAAATTTATATATATATTTAATGTAAAGACGTGCGTGGCAATGAAAGAAGAATAACGAAATGAGATATTTGAGAATAATGTTAGTAGCACGGGCATTGAACCAACCAGCTGATGACTGACTGCTCTAGGCATTGCAGCCATGCATGTCACGCATGTGATTGCTCACTTCTTTCTTTTTCCAACCGCATATTTTCCATTTTCTTTAAAGAGAGTAGTGAAAAAAAGAATATATAGTATTTATTATTTGTGATAAAAAAGTATTTATTATTAAATTCAAAATATCAATTTTTATTTCAATTTGTGTATATTTGTATACCGGACAAGCCCTATAACCGAGGTTATCTTAACATGTGTCATGCACATATTTATATAATTATTATTAAATATTTCAATATATATAGTACCATACTCTAATCACTTAATTATGATTACAAACTTATGATTATAATAGTTAATTGGTCCGTCTAATATGCGGACATTAAAATTCTGTAACTTTTAGATTTGATATGTAAAAACTTTTGACTTTCAAAATTTTCAACTGATATAATATTGGACAAAAGTGAGCTTGTGTGGTTTGTTTTCTTTTAATTTGATGTTTAAACTTAAACTCTCTTTGGTTTCGATTTATTTCAATATAATTAGATGTTTTAAAAAATGATATCTTAAAATTTTCGACTTTTAAAATTTTAATCATGTGATTTTTATTTAGACAATATAAATTATTATATGAATTTTAAAATAAAGTAGTGCACATTATATTTGGCATATCCTGTATAAGATATAAATATTTTACAGATTTTAAAATTTGACCCCGCAAAAAATATAATCTTAAATACTATATTACTCCATTTAGCATATCTTGCATAAGATTGAATATTTTACAGATGTTGACATTTGATCCCGTTAGAAACTATAATATTAAATTTTAAATTATTTTATTCATGATTACAAATGTCGATTCATTATTTAGTAAATTATGATTGATTTATTGAGTAATGCTAATTTATTTTTTTAGTTTATTTTATTTTAAGATATATATCTTATATCATATTTAGAATTATATATATATATATAATTTTTTGATTAAAAATCAAATATATCAAATATATTAAATAACTCATTAAGGATAACCATGATTTTTTAAGATAAAGATTTTTGAATATTTTCTTTATTAATTTCGTTTTTTATATACTATTTTTATTTTCGTTTTAAAAAAATAAATAAATTTATGAATAATTTTTTTTGTTAATCAAATAGTTCATTAAGGGTAACATAGTAATCAACCAGTCCAACATTTAATCTGACTTCATACTTAATATATAAGATTTCTTATTCAAACTTCTCAACTTTTTCCTAATTCCACATTTCAATCAAATTGATTTCGATAAACAAGATAGCTATATTAAACAATAGGAAGTCTGTGAAAACGAAACTTCCCATCTACACGTACTCTTGTAATTGAGAAAATGTGACTACAAATAAATAGTGATTTCAACATTTCGACCACGTTACCTTTCTTTTCACTACAACAAAGGTAATAATATTTCTTAGCATATATATAGTTTCCTCGTTTCCTCAACATCTAATGGATAACAACATTTACTTGCGTCTTATTCGAGTGGGACTTCTTGTCGATTGAGGAACCATTTTGGCCTCACAGTGGATGTGTTGGTATGTCCACTTTTTGTTTGTCGTTTGGTGTTTGTAGACTATAGTATACTAATTTAGTATTGGGATATATATATATTGTATCTCATATATTCCTTTTATATATTTGTACTTATTAGTTTTTTTTTCTATGGTACATATTGAGTGTTTAGATTAATTATCTTGTATATATATCGACGGCTTGACTTATGAATAAGATATCAGAAACTATTCTTATACTAAACAATTTCGTGACATGGTATCAGAGCATCGTTTCTGAGCATGTTTTGACGTTGATTCGAGTTTGATTCCAGCTTGTATTCGTTTGGTTTTGAAATAGATTCTGTTCCTACCCTCTTTGTTTTCTCTCTGTTTTGTGATTGATAATGGCTAATGACGGTGGTGATTCTTCTGTATCTTCTACGGTGAAAGACAAGATGAATACTAAGCCTAAGATCGAAGTTCAAAGGAGGACTATATCCCCTTATGATTTATCCTCAAGCGATAAACCGAGTTCGGTGATCTCTCAACCTTCTTTGAAGGGATCCAATTACAATGAATGGTCGGTTAACTTGAGGATGGCTCTTAAGGCAATGAAGAAATTTGGTTTTGTGGATGGGACAATCCCAAAACCGGATCTTGATTCTGGAGATTTAGAAGGTTGGTGGACTAACAATGCGTTAGTCGTTTCATTGATAAAACTTACAAATATCATAGAATATCCGATCTACTCTCTCAAGTTTCAAAGTTGCTAGTGAGTTTTGGGAGCATGTAAGACGTAGATATTCGGTGAAAAATGGAGAAAGGGTCCAAAGGATTAAATCAGATATTGCAAATTGTCGTCAACAAGGTCAATCTATCGAGGTTTCGAAAATCAAGGAGTTGTGGCTGTCTAATGGGAATTGAGCTTGAGAGAGAGAGAGTATCAAGAGGACAAGCTCCATGAGTTCTTGACGGGGATAGTTGAATCATTACATGGCACGGCTATCTCGAATTTACTCTCACGGGATCCTCTTCATTCTCTTGACGAAGCCTACAATGTTTTTCTTCAGGACAAAGATTCTAAACAAGCATACTGAGCTGTGGATGAGAAGTATGAGAGTATGGTCCATGCTGTTCGAACCAATAACTATCATTCATCGGTTCAAACATCCTTTCAGACATCGTTTTTGACGAGAGAGGAAAGGATGAAACATCATTGCTCTAGTTGTGGACGTAACGGGCATCTCTCCTCTAACGGTTTTCGTACGTTGGGATATCCCGAATGGTGGGGAGATCGTCTGTGAGAGAAGCAGCAGCATGCTCGTGGTCGTGGATCTCAGATGAACACTCCTCGGTCTCATCAAACTGAAGGTGCTAGAGGGCTCCATCTCCGACACAACATGCTGCTCATGCGGTTACAGTGAGTGATCGGATTTGTATTACTCGATTAACCGATGAACAATGGAAGTCTTTGGTGTCTCTCTTGAATGAACGTAAACCGTAGGGAGATGCTCTTTCAGGTATATCTTTCTTGTCCTCTTGGATGATACATTCTGGTGCTCAGAATCATATGACCGGGTCATGTAGTTTTCTATCGGATATACGTAAGGTAATTCCACTTCAGGTGAAATTGGCTGATGGGAGAATTATTGTGGCTTCTCAACAAGAAACTGTGGTGTTGAGTTCATTACTTACGATTCAGAATGTGTTATTTGTTAATGGTTTACAATGTCATTTGATATCTATTTCTCAATTGACTAAGGAGAAGAGGTGTATTATGCAAAAAACTGACAAGATTTGATTAATACAGGACCGCATTACCAAGACACTGACTGGAGTGGCTGAGCAGTTAGTGGGGCTTTATTTTCTTAGAGGGATGGAAGTAGTTGGAGCAGTTCATCAAACGGATAAAGCTTCCCTAAAAGTATGGGATCAACGGTTTGGACATCCTTTGCATAAAGTTTTAGATGTTTTATCTATTTCAAATTTTGCTAGTGATAAGGATTTTCAGAATAAAGTTTGTGAGAGTTGTATTCAAGCGAAACAAACGCGAAGTGTTTTTCTTACGAGTTCTAATAAAACTACGACTTTGTTTGAATTGGTGCATTGCGATCCATGGGGTCCATATAGAACTAAGGCTCACTGCGGAGAAAGGTATTTTTTGACCGTGATTGATGATTACTCTCGCAGCCTATGGCTGTTCTTATTGTCGAATAAGCAAGCAGTGTCTCGGACGTTGCAGGACTTTGTGGTTTACGTCGAGAAACAATTTAATACATCGATAAAGCGGATTCGGAGTGATAATGGTACAGAGTTTATGTGTATGGCTTCGTATTTTCATGAGAAAGGAATAATACATGCGACATATTGTGTGGGTACACCACAACAAAACGATCGTGTTGAGAGTAAGCATAGACATATACTTAATGTTGCGCGGGCATTACGATTTCAGGTATCACTTTCATTGGAATTTTGGGGTGAATGCATTATGAAGGCGACTTATCTTATTAATAGAACACCTACACCCGTATTGAATGGAAAAACACCGTTTGAGTATCTATACAATTGACCACCTCCACTTACTCATCTACGGGTCTTCGGTTGTTTATGTTACTCACATAATCAGAATCATGGGTGATAAGTTTGCATCTTGGACCATCAAATGAGTTTTTATTGGGTATCCATCAAGGAAGAAGGGTTAGAGGATTTATAACATTGAAACAGGAAAAATATTCAGCTCTCGGGATGTGATTTTCACTGAAACCAATTTCCTATTCTCCAAACCGGAAATTATTGATCTCGGTTCATCTCAGGACCCAGTTCAGACATTGATTGATCATGATAATGTACCAAAAAAAGATTCTCCTTTATTTCTTGGTATTTATGCTGGCTCTCTCTCTTCTAGACCTCTGACGCTAAATCCTTCTCCTCCGGTGATGGAACTACATGTCTCGCCACCGGTCCCTGAACAGGAAAGCTCACCACCTCTGTTTCAAGAGACCGAAACAGAGGATATGTCATCCGATGATAATGAAGATGATGATCTTCCAACCTTTTTAGAAGAAGTAGAATCTCGTCAGGTGGGCTTGTCTTTACCCACAACTCCGTCTCGAGGACAGACCGTACACGATACACCTGTGCAAGTGTCGACACAGTCCTTGTCTCCACCGTTAGCTCTTTCGTCTTATGTTCTACATGATTTACCTGAACCTCAATCGAATTCTGAGTCTAAGAATACAGAGGCAGTGCCGCTGGGAAGAGGACAAAGAACACGTCACCTACATGTGTACGGTCTGTCTAAGAAGACAGACCGTACACAATACACCTGCGCAAGTGTCGCCACAGTTCTTGTCTCCAACGTCAGCTCTTCCGTCTTCTGTTGTACATGATTTACCTGAACCTCAATTGAATTCTGAGTCTAAGAATATAGAGGTAGTGCTGCTGGGAAGAGGACAAAGAAAACGTCACCTACCAGCTAAGTTACGAGACTATGTACTTAATACAATTTCTCCCTCCTTGGACTTTACATCTGCGCCGCATTCACTGTCTTTCTCGGTGTCGTGTGATAATTTTTCAAATTCTCATAAGACTTATCTTATGGCTTTGACGACATACGATTCCTAGGACTTGTGTAGAAGCAGTGATGTTAGATGTTTGGCGTGATGCTGTTAAATTCGAGATTGATGCACTTGAAGAAAGTGGGACGTGGACCGTTGAGACTTCACCGAAAAGCAAATGTGCGATTTCTTGTAAGTTGGTCTTTACGGTGAAACTACGTTCTGATGGTAGTCTTGAACACTACAAGGCTCATCTGGTGGCTTGTGGGAATAGCCAGATTGAGGGTAGTGATTATGAAGAGACATTTGTACATGTGGCAAAGATGAAAACGATTAGATCGTTTCTTGAGGTTTCCGCTGCTCGAAATTGGGAGGTTCACCAAATGAATGTACATAATACATTCTTAGATGGTTACTTACAAGAAGAAGTGTACATGCGTTTGCCACCAGGATTTTGGAGTACAGATTCGAAAAAGGTTTGTCGATTGCATAAATCTATTTATGATCTTAAACAATCTTATAGATGTTGGTTCTCAAAGCTAAGTACCGCATTACGTGAATATGGCTTCATACAATCTGTTTCTGATTATTCGTTCTTTGGACTTGAGAAGGATGGAGCTCGTTTACATATTTTGGTTTATGTGGATGACTTGATTATCTTTGTGAACTCACTTGAGATTATTGCTACATTCAAGTCTTATCTAAGTTTGTGTTTTCATAAGAATGACTTAGGTTTCTTGAAGTATTTCTTGGGTATTGAGGTTGCGAGAAGTCTGAAGGAAATTTATCTATGTCAATGAAAGTATACTCTTGATATTATCTCGGACACGAGTCTTCTTGCAGCTAAGCCGACATCGTTTCCTTTGGAACAAAACCATCATCTTGCACTTGATGATGGTGCAGATTTGATTGATGTCGTGGGTTACAGATGGCTAGTGAGATGACTCATATACTTGGCGGTTACTCGTCCTGATTTGTCCTACTCAGTGCATGTGTTATCCCAGTTTATGCAGAAGCCTAAGGAGGCACACTAGGAGTCAGCTCTACGGGTGGTACGCTACTTAAAGGGCAACCCCAGACAACGTATTCTTCAGGTACATCAAGAGTTATCTTTGGTTGCTTGGTGTGATGCGGATTGGGCAGGATGTCCGTTGACTCGCAGGTCTACAAGTGGTTAGTTCCTTCAGCTAGGTGGTTCTCCTATTTCTTGGAATACCAAGAAACAACAAGTTGTTTCATTATCATCTGCTGAAGCGGAGTATCGGGCTATGTCTTTTACGTTGAAAGAAAATATATTGGTGAAGGCTTTGCTGAAGGATATGGGGGTGGATCATTCGGCTCTAGTCAAGCTCTTTTGCGATAGTAAAGCTGCGCTACGCATTGCGGTGAATCCGATTTTCCATGAACGAATGAAACACATTGAAAAGGATTGTCACTTCATACAGGATGAGCTTCTGTGGGGTACTATTTTTACTCGACATGTTTCTACGTGGGAACAATTAGCCGACATCTTCACTAAAGCACTTGGCAAAATGGAGTTTGATCGCTTTATTGGCAAGTTGGGTGTGTGTGTGATCTGCACGCTCTAACAAGAGGGGGGAGGGAGGGGTATTGGGATATATATTGTATCCCATATATTTCTTTTGTATATTTGTACTTATTAGTCTTTTTCTATGGTATATATTGAGTGCTTAGATTAATTCTCTTGTATATATATATCGACGACTTGACCTATAAATTAAGATATCATAAACTATTCTTATACTAAACGGGTTCATGACATATAAATTTGTATATTTTCGTCTCCATTGCTATTAGTGATACGTTAACGTATATGAATGGTATAAAATGGATTTTAGTTTGGCAGTGTATATTATATACTTTTTTTTGTCTCGTAATCTCTATATGTAGACTAGCTTTGATAATATTTATGGCGAGTCCACAATATAAATCACCTCATGCATCTAAATGTAGCACTTGAGCTAACTACACTTGGATGTCAATGGATGTTGTAACTCCCCGTCTCGGTCCTTTTAGAAACCGCAAAAGACAAAAGGAAATTTTGGCCCTCAAAACTCATTAATGAAAACCCTAGAAAATCCTAAGCCTCCACCTTATAAAAGGACGAGCCAGATCCTGGAGAAACG
This sequence comes from Anastatica hierochuntica, assembly GCA_900406275.1. Classification (NCBI taxonomy): domain Eukaryota; kingdom Viridiplantae; phylum Streptophyta; class Magnoliopsida; order Brassicales; family Brassicaceae; genus Anastatica; species Anastatica hierochuntica. Next base: position 5,926 of record OVAN01008265.1, on the reverse strand, counting down.
CACAAGAAATCACGAAGCAAAGCTCCATCGAATTCCCAAGAGAATTCGAGAAACCCTAGTCGCCGAGTCACCCGCACACAATCCGAGCCGCCAAGCCTCTCCGCCGCCGAGCCGTCACCTCCGCAGCACCGCACGACGTCGACGACCTCAGTTTCTGCACCGTCGACCTCCGCGCCGCCCCTGTTCCGATCCCCGAAGCTTCCTCTCTTGGATGGTGCCTTACGCCCTCGACCCGAGCGCCGCAACAACCTTCCAAGACCCGATCGGTGCAACTCCTCCCTCGTGCTCGAGTTTCGACGCCGTCTGTGCCCCTCACACTGTCCCCAGCCGTCGATCTCTTTTTCTGATGATTCCCGATCCGATCACCGCCGAAGCGCGAGACCCGTGAGCCGCCGATCTCTCCTACCGAGTCGAACCGAGCACTGCCGCATCTCCCCAAGCCTTTATCACCGCCGAACGCTCCTCTGCCGTGCCGCTCGAACTGCACAACAACCTCGAGCCGCCGTTTCCTCAAATCTGAGGAAGTCCCGCATCTCTTCCATCGTCGTTGAGTTCCTAAGGTATTTTCCGCGTTTTCCATTTTTCGTAGTTTCCTTTTTAGTCGGTTTCTATTTATGGAAATTTTCTATTTTTGGCAAGTTCCCAATTTAGAAAGTTTCTATTTTTGGGAAGTTTCTATTTTTGGGAAGGTTTCCTGATTTAGTAGTTTTCTTTTCAGAAGTTTCCATTTATGGCAGGTTTTCATAAATGGAAAGTTTCCTTTTTAGGCAGGTTTCTATTTAAGGACTAAACTGGGTTCCTTTTTGGTTCAGGTCGAAAAGAGCACCAACCAGTTTAGTAGATCTTATGCATCAGAGTCCAGCCAAATCTTCAGGCTAAGTTGAGGAGCTAAACCCCCACTAAAAATGGTTGAGGACTATTTCACTGGTAGGATAAGTTTAACGCATCTTGCTTGTTGTCCTTATTGTGAGTCGTGGCAGTCATGTTTGATGATTGATCATGATTAGGTCTAGGATTGCCCTAGTGATATAAGATGTTTGCTTGAGATTGTCCGGTGGTCAGAGGGTGATGTTGCCAACCTTGGAGAAGAAAGATATCCCTGACGACCATACACCGGGTTAAGTTGAAGTGAAAAGGAAGCCCCGATCCTTGTAGTAGTGTGCATCGGGTTATGTAGTGGAGTCGGGGGCTTTATGTAGGGCATTTTTGTGGATGCCATGTTTGATGTTGTGGTACAATAGATGTCGTGTGTGGTGTTAAATGTATGCTATCTTGGACAATTTTCTAAATCTTTTTTGTTGTGTTGCGTGTTTAGCAACACACCCTCTCGCTGAGTGATTTCCCTGTCACTCAACTCTCTCTCTCTTGTCCCTTCCCTGTTTGCCCTTTTTTAGGTGAGTATGACGAGTAGTCAGAAAGATGAAAGCGAAATGATGTTCAATTTCAAGGGGACCGGGTTTTCTATTTTTATAAGTTTTTAAGATAATTTAAGACTTGGTTTATTTACTTTAGTTCACTTGTTTCGGTTTAGAATTGTTGATGAAATTTCCGGTTTAGATTTGTTATCGGTTTTGAGGATTAAATTCTCGGTAAGTGTCATAGATATTTGCTCTGAGTTTATTGGTTGTCGGTTGTATGGATAACATGCGCGAAGATCCAGGTAAAAAGGAAAACCGAATGTTACAGATATATTGTTGCATTTCAGGTCACCTTGTATGAATTAAGTCACGACTTATCTATTGTATGATTGTAGTAATACATATAGTGTTACATGGATGATTGTAGTAATACATATAATATTACATTCCATGTAACACGACAAAGTGACAATCATATATCGCTAAATTATAACCATCAATTTTCGCTGGTAGTAATGTACTTGAACGTTACGATGAATCCTAAATATTGAATTTAATTTACTCCAGTAAAAAAAATCTCAAGCGTGACTAGAGACCATGAGAGTGTTGAAGATTTCATGGAGGCAGTTTTGACACCGTGGACGGTATAGCGGTTCGAACGGTGTCGTAATTGTTGAAGATGATGGTCGTAGTTTTGTCAATATGTGTGGCTCACTAACCCCATTCTTGATCTATAAATAGGTGAAGAGGAGTGAGATCCAAAATCATCTCAAATCAATAAATCTCAAATCATAAGAAGAAGAGGAAGAAAAAGAGCGTGAGAGAGAAAACGTGAAGAAAAAAATATAAATTTTTCTTTCGTTAGATAATTTTTTCCGTTTAATTTCTTCTGGTATTTGGGATCAGGTGAGAAAAAATTATTTAGAGAGTTTAGTTATTTCTCCGATTATAGCGAGAAATTGTTTTCCCGTTATAATTGAGAGGTTGTAACTCTCAGTATTTTCCTTGCAATAAATTTTTTTGCCTTGTCTGTGGTTTTTACTCTTTTAGGGGTTTTCACGTAAAATCTGGTGTTCACTCATTACACTATTTTTCAAATTATTAGCTGCGACCGTACTCTTTCCGGTCCGGTTTTTACAACAAGTGGTATCAGAGTCAAGTTCCGAAAGAAGCATTGGCGTCAAAATTTGACATTGAAAAATTCAAAGACAGTAATTTTGCAATGTGGAAGTTGAAGATAAAAGCCATTTTGAGGAAAGATTATTGTTTAGTACCATTGGTGAAAGGCCAGCTACATACACGAATGATGATAAGTGGAATGAGATGGATGAAAATGTTATTGCAAATATTTATTTGGCACTAGAGGATGGAGTATTATCAAGCATCGAGGCGGAGAAGACCGCAAAGGAGATTTGAGATCACCCTACAAAATTGTAGGAGGTCAAACCACTGCACAATAAAATTTTCCTTAAGAGGAAGTTGTATACTCTTTGGATGGTTGTATCCACTTCAGTGACAGAGCACATCAATGCTTTGAATACTTTATTTTCTTAACTCACTTTGTTGAGTTATAAAGAAGAATCACAAGAATGTACTAAGATTCTAATTCAAAGTCTACCGGGTTCACATGATCAACTCATCATCAACTTAACATATAATTAATGTCTTCACCAACAATCTAATCTTTGACGATTTTGCAGCTGCGGTTCTAGAAGAAGAAAGTTGACGCAAAAGTAAAGATGACAAGGCAGAAAATTCACAAGTAGAGGCATTGACAATGATGAGAGGGAGATCAGTGGAACATGGCTCAAGTGGAATTCACAAACATGGTGGATCAAAGAAAAGAAGTAAGAAGACTTTTAAGTGCTACCATTGTGGCAAGAAGGATCACTTTAAGAAGAATTATTGGGATTTAAAAACTTCAAACCTCAAGGAAATGTAGTAAAAACTTCAGATAATAGATTAGTTATGTGTTGTGAAGTAGCAATTTGAAGTGAAAATAGAATAAGGTTCGCTGATGTATTGTTGTTTGACTCAGGAGCGACATATCATATGACCTCTATAAGAAAATGATTCCATCAATTTGAAACCATCTAAAAAGGATATGTATACAGTTGCAATGATCATGAATTAAAAATTGTTGGCACTGGATCCATTAAAATGAAGATGTATGATGGTACTGTATGTACTATTCATGAGGTGCGACACGTGGAAGGGCTGAAAAAGAATTTGTTATATGTGGTGTTACGGGTGATTTTACTCGTTCTTTGTAGGACTACGGAAGCTGGAGGTCAATGAATGTTTAGCAAAGATGATGTGAAGTTTTTCTAAGCTTAGAGATCAATAATGGCGAGAGAATAGGTGTTGTATTAATTTCTTAGCTTAGGGTTTCGTGTCCCCACATTTTGCCCTTAAGCTTTGTATTTATACATGTCGTTCATGATTATCCCTCCAAGAATTGGATATATCATGATTATCTGTAAAATATATGCATCTATATCTAGAATACACGTCATCGTCTACTAAGTTAAATAACAAAAATAGAGGTGAGGCGGTGGTCGGCTGGCTTCCGGCTATCCAAGGTCATCTGACTTCCGGCTATGCAACGTCGTCTGGATTCCTGCTTCTGGGCATTCTCCTGCTTTGAGGTCTTACTGCTGTACTCCATTTAAGTCTGGGGAATTCCCATGACCTAAATTACTCACAACAGTTTGCCCCTTATTGCGTAGGTTCGATTCGAAGTTGTGGAATAACATGTCTTCCAGGTGGCTTAGGCAGGAAGCCATTAGTTGATCGGCCTTTTTATATGTGACTTGTGCCGCCTCTACTTTATATAAACGTTTGCTTGCTTTTAGTTTGAATTCTATCAGATAATGGGCACCGTTGCAGCGGGAGGTTGCGTCTGGCTCTTGATGTCTGGCCTCAGGGCTTTGAATTTTGAATTTCGTGAGCCGTTAGCACTTTTCAAGGATTGTTGGTTTGTTGAAAAATCCCAGCCACTTTGTGAGGAGAAGGATTCATAGCCGTTGGCGGAGATTTTCAAAGATTTGAGAAGGAAGAAAATAGTCGTTGCTCTCGCGAGATTCGCGTCAATGATTGGACGCATGTGGCCAATTTCAATTTCTTCTCTTTCCTTTTAAACCTTTTCTTTCTTTTTCTATCGCATTTTAACTTCGTCTTCTTCCTTTCTCTGCTAAAATTCTTTGCTCCCAGAATCCTTATCAAGCTTTCCATCTGCGATTTTAAGGTCAGATTCTCTTTTTCCTTCTTCTTTTCGCTTCTTTTAGGATAGATTCCAGGGATCGGCTCTTAGGGTTTCAGATCAGCCTTAGCCTTTAAGATTTTCTTACCCCAATCAATCTTTAGATCCAAGATCAAAACCTTTTTAAAACCAACAATGACTAGTTCTGGTGACGAGTTTTCTTCGGTGGCCTCATCTTATGTCAGTGCTCGCGTTCGGAAGAGGCACCTGATTAGGACTAGCCCTTCTATTGAGGCCGAAAGATCTTCCGAGGACACGAAGATCCTTGAAGCCAACCCACAGCCCTTGCGATCCGCTGCGGGTCTGGAGCTTCTGAAGGTCGGCCCTTTCTCCAACGTAAACTCTGAGATCCTGGAGGATTGGAGGCAACAATATTCCATCCGAGAAGGTGTCCATTAAGGTTGCCTGGGAAGGATGTGAGGGCTTCTGAATGCCCAGGAGACGAGATAGCCGTGTATGAAGGCTATTTCGAGGCCGAAGTCAGGGGTACGATACTGGCCCTGGTGAGGAAAGTCTCAGAAAACTTCAACATCTGCCCTTCACAGTTAAACCCGTCGTGTTGGAGGATTCTTATCGCCATCCAAGTGCTTAACGAGTTCCATGGGCTGGATCTTGGTATTAATGAACTTCTTTACTCCTACTATTTCACCCACGTTTTCCCTGGTGAAGGCATATATTACTTCCGCCCTCGTGCCGGTGCTCCCTTGGTGCTAGAGCTGGAAAAGGAGGAAAGAAAAGGGGCGGCCTTCACCAAACATTTGGCCCAAAATTTTGTTTTTCGGGACTTCTCCTGTATTCTCTACTCTTTGGAAATTCACTGGTAGGTTTATGATGCTTTTCCTTTTGCCGCTTCCAGCTTGGTCAATAACCCCCTTGGTCTTTCATTTTTGCAAAAGTGTCTACAGAGAAATCAGAGTAAGGTAAGGAAAAGGCTGAAGAAGCTTTGGAGATCTCTGCTGAGGAAAGAAGCATCCTGTTCCTGCTAAGTGAAGAAGCGTTGAGCCATAGCAGCATAAGAGGTTTGCTCCTTACTTCTTACTCCCTTTGTTTACTTCCTTCTGAGCTAGCTTCTTGGCTGATCTTTTGCCGTTTCGCAGGAAATATGTCAGGATCTGGGTCTAAGGCATTGGAGGATTTTAAAAATNCAAGAAAGGCAAAGTTGGCGTCTGGGAGCAAGGCTCCGGAGGTGGTGGAGATCTCGGAGTCTCCCTCTGCTGGGTCCAAGAGGAAAGGTACCCAGAAGGTCACTGCCTCCAGCAAAAAGTAGAAGGGTCCTCCTGCCAAGCAGTCCTCCTTCTCTGTTCGC
>OVAN01008264.1:0-18428 GCA_900406275.1 Anastatica hierochuntica | reverse complement strand
TCCGACCTCAGCAACCTCTCTTCATCTCTTTCTTGTTCTTCTTCTTCTCTGACCTCAACATCTCTCTCTCCTTCTTGTTCTCCTATCTCAACAACCTCTCTCTCTTCCTCTCTTTCTTATTCTTCTTCTTCCTTATCAATCATCCCATCACTCATTCCATCATTAGCTGCTGGTCCTGGGGTCCAATTGTATGACCCAAATTGACAATCTTTTAAACCTCTTGAACTACTCAGAAGATCATTCACCTCTTCAACACACGTCAACCTATTACCAAAGGCCTCCATCCTCTTGTTTAGCTTGTTGAATCCTTCAAGCATCTCGTTCATAGGCTTCTTTTCTAACAACTGCAGATCACTCAGAGAGCTGCTAGAAAGTGGTGGGCTATTGTCTTGTTCTTCTTGCTCTTCAGGTTCAGTCTATGCACGAGAAGCATTATCTAAATTATAAAGCTCCTCTCACCATATTTTCTTCTTCTCCTCCCTTAGAATTCTGTCCCACGTATCACAAATTATGTCACCACAATCCATCTCCTCATCTATATTCTCTTCCATGATATGAGCCACAAGACTCTCCTCATCCCACCAAGGTTCCAAGATACTAAGAATATCCTACGCCAAAAAAAAAACAGAAATCTCATCAACATAAAATAAAATTCTCATTAAAACAAGAATGAAAAACTAATAACCTTTGAAGTCCCAATCGCTTCATTGATCTCTTCTAATGGAAAGCCTTTGAAGCCTGTCTCTTTCCATTTATGCTTACACATCCTTGGACAGCGGTTGTTTGTGGTTACCACCGCTTCCCGAAACCTCAGACTTAGACTCGAGATGCTCTCAAATGCCAGAAGATACACACACATAACATTATATCACAAAATGCATACAAGCTTTATATAACATTATAATTAAACAAATTTCTTCTGTTTACCTCCAAAGGCATAAAGAAGCTCAGAAAGCACCAAGTTTTTGTCAAAACACCCTTAAAACGTTTCAGAGAGCGATAACTCTCCCTCACATTTTCTTCAAATGTCAGCCTCCCCCACTCAAATGTTTCACACTGTCGAAGATTCCCCACAACTCTCAGAATGAAGGGATCAATTTGATTGTACTTCTTGCATGGGAAGACAACCATGCTTAAGAAGTACAAAACCATGATCTTCAAGCGATCTTTACCATTACCCATATTCTCTAGCTTCTCATTAACTTTCGACAGTCACTTTTGCTTTACCAAAGTGCTTCTCCACAAATTTGAGACCTCCAATTTTCTTGTAGTCTTTTCGATATAGACAAAAATTTAAGCCATTTAGTAGCCCGTGTTCCTTAATTGAGTACCGTATCGAAACTCCGTTCACTACAAACCAGCACACTCTAACCTTATCCATGCGAGCCGTGCGAAGAAATAACATCCAACATCCTTGTGTCATATGGTTTGCAGGCCTTGGCATGTCCCATATGTGTCTAAACTGCGGATGCTCACTAAACCACTTCTTCTCCGCCTCAGTGAAATTATTTCCATTCAAGAACTCTATCGCACCATGTGGATCGCTCTTGGCTGTCAACTTGCACGTCGCTTTCAGCTGTGAGTGGCCGAAAAAGAAACTCTTTGGTGGTTGTGGTGCAACATGTTCACCAGTCTCCTGCATTACAAAACACTTATTTAGTACAAAACATTCAGTCACACCAGAATTACCAACACACAAAGCTGTAAACTGTTTAAAAAAACCAAAAGTACAAACATATATTCTCAGTATTACTAGAATTCTAAGAATTACCAGAATTCAAAATAAAAAGACCTACTCAAATACACAGAATTACTAGTTATCAGAAAATCAAAATTGTCAATCGTACCTGATTTTGTAAAGGAGATTATAAAGTAAATCCCTGAGGAGGTTTCGTAGAGGGTTTTGTAGGAGCTTCTGGAGAGGGCTCCGATGGAGGATCCAGAGAGAGTTGCGGAGGAGGTTCCAGAGTAGGAGTCTGATTTTTCTTCTTCTTCGCTTTCGACATGGAGGAACTGCTTCTTGCCGGATTCTGTTTCCTTTTCTTTGCTTTCTGAGATGGTTCTGGCTGAGGGCCTGATGATGGCTGTATTACAAAACACGCAAAAAATGTAATTGCATTCATATACTCAAAGTTAATCAACATTACTAGTATGACCAGACATACTTAATCATATATACATTCAAATTTTTATTTCTGTTTCAATTTTCAGAATATCAAACCAATTCAATTTTTTTTGGTTTCAATTTTCAGAAAATTAGACAACGAAACTTATACCTTGTTAGGATGTGTGGTTGATGGTTGCCTTGAGGACATTATCAACACTAATGTCTTAGCGGTTTCTCTTAGTGAATGGGGTTGTCCTTCTAAATCGACACTAGTTGGATCCACACTAATGCAACTATCTTTTTCGTTTTTTGCTTGTTGAAAAGGCTCCGAAGGTTGCAGACCAGGTTCTTGAAGCTTAGCAGGACGAGGAAGAGGACCCATGTCCTCCTTCTTCTTCTTTATTCTCACAGCCCCTAATGGCGTGTTCCAACTCGTTTTAGGAGATATTGTACCTGTATAAATCAGGTTAATTCATCACGGTAAGCTTCAATTTGAAAGCATTTAAATACTTTACTAGCAAAGGAGTCAATTTCTTAAACAATGGTCAACTTTGTACGCATCATTATTCGTAGATAATTTCTCAGTTCATTTTTGTTTAGTCCCTAGCATAATATTCAACGAATCATTACAGATTAAGTCAAAAGTCTGACTGTTTTCTTACATATTAAGCATAAGTCAAAACCATAAAGTACCAGTTTTTGTGTATGAAATATTAAAATCCAAAAGAAACACAAGAAACATTAATGGCAAATAAAATGAAATCCCAGACCAATTCATCAGAAACAACCTAAAAAGTTTTAGATTTTGTCTGAAAGAGCACAACTTAATGCTGCCAATTTGTTCTAGTAGATTCAAAATCATGTCGTTAAGAACAAGTAGAGAAGAAGAAAGATGAAACTGAAAATCAAAAACTTCACATTATAGAGGAATGAAAAACTTACAATGCTGAGGAGATGAAGACGACGATGGAGGAGAAAGACGCAAGAGAGGAAGTCAAAGCCTGTAGGAGAGCGAAGGAAGATGACGATGGAGGAGGAAGAGAGGAAGACGGAGCTCGTAGGAAAGGAAAGCGATGAAGATGAATCAAGGTGGAGAGGAAGATATAAGTCTTCATTGTTTTTGGTTTTGTTTACGAGAGAGAGAAATCGATTTAGGGTAGAAACAACTTTTCCAATTCTTTTAATTTTAGGGTGGATCCAATTTTAAGTAGGTATAGGTTTGGATCACCCAGTTCAAATAGGTTGGGTCGTAATTTTTAGAACTTTCAATGGTATAATTGGTCTTGTACCTATTTTTGTATTTACAAAATAAAGAAAAATTATTCCTCTTTTTTTGAAGGCTATACGAGCATATTTTGCTCCAACTAAAGGTATACAAGCAATTGATCCAGGTCAAGGCCTGAAAACAACAGAGTCTCCCAAGTCCAGGTTGAAGAAGAAGACGAACAAAAGGGCATAGCATGAGAACGACATATGAGAGAAGCGTGGATACAAAGAGAGAGGAAAAGCTGATAAGAGCTGAAGACTCCCGACGCCAGTGAGCTCTCGTCCTCCGGCTCCGGAAAACAGGTATGCTTAGCTTGTCTCGATGTTCGTGCTTCGAAGAAGAGCGGCTAGGGCGAACTGAATTTTTTTTATGTTCTAATTAAATAAAATAATTTAGGATGACTTAGGAAATGAGGTAACTTTTAATTTTTATTAGAGAAATAGAAAACTTTAAGTTTTTATTAGAGAAAGAGATAACTTTTCTCTCTCTAATTTTTTTTGACCATTATACCTTTGACGAGTTTGTGAGTAGTTCGACATTATCCAACTTTCATAAAGCAAAACTCATGTATTTCTATGTTTTTTGTGAGTATTAAACATTACATACACTTTTATCATAAATATATATGATATTCAAGTTTATAGGTAATACTAGTTGGGCGTATGGACGAGTATGGAAACATATATGAGGACTATCTTTTATAAAAAAATACCCAAAAATCTTGTTAATCAGAACAATTTAATTTAACAAAACGACCCTATTTTTATAAATTTTAAATTGACCATACAAAACTTAGTGGTCAGTGAACGTGTATTAGTTAAGTAAATAGAACATTTTGTTCAAAAAATGTGTAAGAATATGTGTTAGAATGTGAGTAACTAATGAATTGGTATTTTTTGGCGGGTAATGGAAAGAAACCAAAAAATTTGGGTATTTTTGAGTTTGGCGGGAAATGAAATGGACAAGAGTTTCTTATTAAGCCGAATTTAAGAGTGAGTTTAATGGGTCAAATCTAACGGGCCCAGTAATGTGAATGTTATGCTTTGACCAAATAAAATGGCCCTCAAATTTTGGCGGGAACAAACATTTATTTACCCTGTAGTTATAAAATAATTAAGGTAAATAAGCAGTTTTTGTGACCACTGTTAATCCCGTGCGTTTCGTAAAGCGGAAAGTCTGTCAAATCCTAAAATCGTTGAGAGAGATGAATCTCGAAGATAAAGGGAAGAAATTGGAAGAAAAGTACGGAAGGTGTGCAGGTAAGTTTGCACAACGGCTCTGTACACATGTTATATCTCTGTTATTTAGGTACGAAATCCTGAAATTTTTTTGTTTTTGTGTGAAGCTGTTACATTTGTTGTTGTTATGGCGGGTCGGTGGATAGTGCATGCAAACAGGGAGTTGGATTTCAAGATTGACAAGTCAAGAATGGGTAGGGCTATTGATTACTCACCCTTTCAATGTGTGGCCGAACTAAAGGAGGGGACTGCTAAGTTATATGGTTTGGAGGAGACTGTAGCTTCGGTTGAATTATCTTATTGGGATGAGAATTCAGCTATTGAGCTGAACAAAGACTTAGATTTAAGAAAATTTATCTCCCTACATCAAACAAAGAAGTCATTGAACTTGTTTGTCTCGCTCAAAGAAATTGTTGACGATGAATTGGTGTTTTTGAGAATGAAAGAGGCTACGGGTATGGTGAGTTGCAGGGTTAGCAGTTCTGTTCTTGTTGTACCGTCGACCTTTTGTAGGGAGAAGGAGAAGTGTACAGTTAATGATAAAGACACTGGCGTCTCTTGTAGCGGACAATTGATAAATGTTTGTGAAGGTGGGTTAGATGATTATCCTGAATTTGCCTTTGATGAAACAACTTTAAAGCACGTAAAGGATCTAGAAGATGCTCTTCTTATTTCTGCTTCAAAAGATGTGACGACTGATTGAAAAGAAGGTAATGGACATGATAATGTCGATGATAAACGATATGATGAGGTGTTTGATAAGAGTAATGATGGTAAGGATGGTAAAGGAGATGACGATGATGCAGATGATGACGATACTGGTAAGGGACAAAATCATCCTGAACAGGAAGATAAAGATGAGAAAGATGACGATGATGAGGAACATAAGGAAGGAAAGGAGGATGAGGGAAATAAGGAAGATAAGGATGAAAAATGTAAGGAATATAAGCAAGATGAGGAAGATGATGAGGATGAAGAAGATGAGGAGAAGGAAGTTAACGAAGATGAGCAAGGTAATGAAGATACTGAAGAGAACATAAATGAGGATTCCTCATATGAACTAAGTGAGGAGAGTAGTACAGAGGACACATATGAGAGCAATGAGGATTATGATTATGACTAATGGAATGAATTCATTTTAAATGGCGACAATGGAGAGGAGGATAATGATTATGTGCCTACTAACTTAGATTTTAGTGTACACCCTGTGAGTTCACTTTTGATCATGATGATTACGAGGATGACCATTGCCTTTATAATTCTACCTCAAGAGTTACAATTGGGGTTTCGGAAGCAGGTGAATCCGATGGAGTCGTGCTTGTGACACCTCCAAAAGAAAACAAGAGAAGCCGTCAAGACTTAGATGACGAGGATGACGAAGATGGTGATTTTGTGGATCCTTATCCCAATCGTGTGGGGGTAGATGATGTTGTTAGGCCTGATAATGGAGGAAGTAGTTTACAAAAAGGCATTAGAATGACAAAAATATTTGGATACGAGAATCCCCCGCCTATATTTGATGAAATGGCTAGTAGCACTTACAATGTCAAAAAAAATTTAGATTTCAGTAAGGAGGATGGACATATAAAGCTGCACATAATATTTGGACACAAGGAAAAATTTAAAATTGCTTGTGCAGTATATGAAATCAAGGAGATATTCAGGCTCCGGTACCACAGGCATGCAAAGCATTACACTGATGCAAGATGTTATGATGCAGGTTGCCGATTGAAGATCATGGCAAGGCATCTCGGGGATTCAGAGATGTATCAAGTGAGGAAAGCAAATCTAGTCCATACATGCTCATCAGAAACAAGAGGACAATATAAAAAACATGCAACATCGAAGGTAATAGTTGCACTTTGGAGATCAAAGTATGACTGTCACATAGCTGGTCCACGGGCAATGGAATTGCCTGAGATCCTTTGCACTGAACTTAAGTTTACGTCAACTTATTGGAAGTGCTAGAAAGCAAAAGAGTTGGCTATTGCGGCGACTCAAGGAACAGAGGAGGAATCATATAAGATGTTGCCACTATACTTTTATGTTTTAAAGTTTGCTAATCCCAGGACAATATGCGTTATTGAAACCGAAGTGAATGAGGAGAAGAAGAAAAGATTTAAGTATGCCTTCATGACCCTGAAGGCATGTATAGAGGGATGGCAGCATTTACGAAAGGTTATTGTTGTCGATGAGACTCATATATTTGGCAAGTACAAGGATCTCTTATTTTCACGTTTTCATCTTACAATGTGTTCTTATTGTTAGCGTGGAGATGAATGCAAATTCTTTCGTTGGTTCGATGAGGGAGATGCTTTCGGATGGCAAAAGGCAACACTTATTGAAGCAAGAGACAAAATCCGAGAGAAGAACAATGAAATTTCTCAATTGAAGCGAATGGTAGCGAAACTCTGAAATGAGTTAGGGAAAAAGGCAAAAGCTAAAGAAGAAATCATCGACCGATTTCTTCGTCTATAGGTTAGTCACCTTAAATTATAAAGGTTTACACCCTGAATAAGAAAGGTTTATTCCTTGAATCACAATGGCGTACACCTTCAAACCATCTGACATGGTGTACGTAACATAATGTACACTTTGAATTATACTGGTGGACATCTTGAATGATAATGGTTGACATCTTCAATCATACTGGTGTATACTTTCAAATATAATACTTGACATATTGTATTATATTGGTTAAAATCTTCAACTATATAGGTGTATACCTTGTATTAGAAAGGTGTACAATGACGTACACCTTCAAAATAATTGACAAGGTGTACGTAAAAAGGTGTACACTTTGAATTATAGTTGTGTACACCCTAAATTATATTACTGGACAACTTCTGCTATGATGGTGTATAACTTTAAATATATTTGTGTACACCTTCTACTATAGGGGGTACACCTTCAAATATAGAAGTGTACACCTTCAATTATACCGGTGTACACGTTGTCTTATATTGGTGTGCACCTTGCAATATACTGTCGTACACTATCAATTATTTTTGCGTACATGCTGGATATGTAATTGATGAACAAGAAAACATCTCATACTACATTTCAATAACTTCAATAAAATACGTGCCCAAAGGAGTAATCAAAGGTATAGACACACATCGCGTGCGGTTCAAAAAAGTACACACTCGTTACAATTGGCATCGTCCTCGTATACATTGCAGACGTATGCGCATTGAGTGAACCTGACCACAGAATCGTTCAGAAACCTGAAGGATGACGTGTACGTTGACATATTATCTGTTGGGAACCAACACAATTCCCACCTCAAACCAAAACACGCACGACTTATATGCTCTGAGTTTAATGTGGCGTGGTTCTCAGCATACATTTTAAAATAATGACTAGCTAAAGAATGATTCCCTAGGCAATAATGAAAGATAACTTACGCGAGAACAGATCCCTCATCGAACGGTGTGTTATCCTCCAGGATTTTGGCTGCTCCAATTACGTCGTAACCGTGAGTTGCAAGGCATAGAGATTCGTAGTAGAAAACGCTTGGGTTTCGAGCAACCAAACATTTTACAAAGAGGATCCGCCAATCGGATTCCGGATGAGTGGGGACAGCATTGTAACAAACTTCATACCAGCCACATTTACTTAACACTTCTTCGGTTTGGACAAGTCGATAGCTGCGCTTACCCGCGAGAACAAACGGTTGTAGGTCGTGGATAGAATTCTCACCCATGATCACTATGATTTTATGCAAAATCTCGTTTGGTAAACGGGGCATCATTGCCATTTTTTGCTTCTCTAATCAAATTACTTTAGATCAACGACTGAATTGACAGAAAGGTCTCTTTGTGTGTCTAAATAGATAGCAAAAGGAGTTTCGTGTATAAAATAGGTGGCGTTTAAAGGTGGTCAAATAATTGTCTTTAATAACATGCACATTGACCTTTTAATGCAGCCAAAATTTCACCAGTCACGATTTAGTGCAATTACTTACCACCGCCCTCGTCTTCTCATGTATTAAGTACACACTCATTTACTACCATTCATAAAGATAGCTTACTCGTAAACAGTAACTGACGACCATTTACTACAGTTACTTACCATCTCACCTCTTATCTCATATATTTACCACATGTAAACAATAGTTTACTACGCTTCATAAATATATCTTATACATAAACAATTACTTACCAGCCACCTTGTCCTCTCATCATTAACTACACATTCCTTTACTCACCATCACTACACCATTCATTTAGTCACCAAGAATTTATAATTAACACTTTAATATAACGTATACTTCTTTTAAAGGGTCTCTTAAACTTTTTATGCAAGGCCAATTTAGTAACCCTTTTAAAGAAGATATTGTGATATGCATCGAATATAATTGGTGTAAGTTTAAAATAAAACCTTATAAAGAGAAGCCAAATCGATGTGCCTCTTCGTTTTCATGTGTCATGACGCTTCATGGCACCTCTTCGTACATGCGTTGTAACTGTCACATCGTCTCTATATAAACATTTCCAATGGACAAAACAATTACTTCCATTCTCAATCAATGGCATCTCTCGACCATCTACCGAAAGAAATACTTGTGGATATCTTTGCGCGTGTTGCATATGCTTCTTTACATGAAATTCACAATCTTCATCTTGTTTCAAAGTGGTTTCGAAACCTTTGCAATGATGCGTACGTTTCCCAACGTATCACCCTCCACGAGATCCCTATTATCCCATGGCATGAACACAATCGTGAAAAGTTATAACAATTTTTCAATAGATGTCTTGAGAACGGAAATCCTGAGGCTCTATACCGTCAAGGACTTATCGATTACTTTCAACTAGATCCAAAACAACAAGGCCACAACGGGATTGAATTTTTATCTCAAGCTGCGAAGAGCGGAAATAAAGAAGCAATGTATGTCTACGGAATGATATTGATATGTGTTGGTGGTTGGGCCAAAACAAAACAACAAGGCTTCAAACTTTTGTCTTCTTTTATCAAACCTTCGATGATAAGAATGATGGATGAGGTGGAATCAATAAGGAAAAGTATAAGAGCTAAGGTTTTGTGGCGCGACAAACAAAAGATGAGACAACTCCAAAGAAGATACCTTGGCCAGAACTGCACTTGTGGCGGTGGCACTAAGACGTTAGTAGCAAATTATTTGGCTTCAAGTGGGTTCTTTGAGCCCAACGATCTAGCTAGTTATTTTTTTTGTAAAATTTGTTTCTGGGATTACGAAGCCATGTTTTTATTTGATGACGTTTAAGCATTATGTACGGATAGGTGTACACCATATGCCGTAAACAGAGGCTCTGAGAGGTGTACACCAAATTTTTTTAAAAACTATTTATATGGATTAGCTCCGTACAACGTCGTCATGGAAAGTTCTTCAATATATTATTTAATTGGAAAACGAAATACTCCCAACAATTGTTTAATTAGGTGTTATTTTTAACTATCAAAAAATTGTATAACCTCGCTGAAAACAATAGAGTTAAGCATCAACATAAACTAAAATAAACTGTTAACAATTTTCGCATTACTCACGCACTCAACATAGCAATCCATTGCATATTTCTTCCGGAAATCGTTCACATGTTCGTCGGTTATCTCACTCATCTCAAGTACACCTTTACCTGCAGCATGCATCTCCAAAAACTTGGCACCACACGGTCCACAATCACCTGTTATGAGATTTTGGTAAATTTCTTCTGTCCTCATCTAGGTGAACGACTCCGTTGTCAAGGAATCAACCATTGCCGGAGGCAGATACCTCTTCATCACCCAAGGCAATACATGCAGAATAGGTTCCATATACACTTCAACATCTTTACGGTCGGTGTTGACAATGAAGGCGTCTAAAATCTCAACCTCCCTAAGTTGCAATTTAATAACCAGGCCAACCCAGTGCTTCTCCTTCCAATTCATCGGTATGTACACACCTCAACGTCTTTGAGAAACTCAGTTTTCATGCTTGTGTATTTACGATTCCCCAGCACGTAGGTCTTGACGTTGTTTCCACAATCAAAACTAGCCTTGTCAGTGCACGCTTTGAATGAAGGGTATCTTGCGAGGAAAAGAGTAATCAAGTTGGTGTCCACCATTGCTGCGTTTTCAAACCTGATAAAAT
This sequence comes from Anastatica hierochuntica, assembly GCA_900406275.1. Lineage (NCBI taxonomy): Eukaryota > Viridiplantae > Streptophyta > Magnoliopsida > Brassicales > Brassicaceae > Anastatica > Anastatica hierochuntica. The sequence goes on along the minus strand of OVAN01008264.1, from coordinate 7,707 downwards.
TCTTTCGCCGCCTCCATATCATTTCCATAATAACTTGCATGTGCTGCAGTGTACATGAAAAGGAGATCGAGTTAGAGGAAAAACAGAAGATGGCGTACACTTTATGGAAACCTTTAACAATGGTGTACACGGATAAAAGGAAAAATTAAAATGGTGTACAAGGAAAAAAGATAATACCTCAGTGCTGACCCACTGTTTTGCCCTCGCAATGTTTAAAAAAAAAAGCTGATTGTATACCTGGTGGCCGGTGACGAGCGTGAATGACCTGTGTTTGACAAGGACGATAAATTCTAATTGTGTAGTATCTGTCATAGAGAGCTCGAAATATATTGAATAAGTATGTAAACTCAATGCTCCAATGAGTTTTTTAGGATGTGAGCAAATGTGTTGAATTCGTCTTCGTCAATCATAGCGAGCATCTCGTAATCTGCTTTCTTGTTACTTTTGAACAACTCCTTCATCCATTTGTTGGGTGTAAAGACACCGCCTACCATCTGAGACAATTTTGGTATGCGCTTCCCACTAGATCTTTTCATCTTTGGAATCGACGTCTGGCATTCTTTGGAATCAGACCCCCGTTTCCCTCTGCATTGAAGAGAAAGTTAGCAACAATCACACTTTAGATTTAGAAATCATATGCGGGTTTAGTACAAAACCTCTATATCCTGAGGACTGAAAAATGAGAACGAAAGAGGATTAACCATCAACTGCATGTTTTTTTGGTCCCGTGGCTCGTTGGTCATTCCGTTGCCCGTGTTCAAAACATCTACTTCATCCCCAACCTCACCTTCCACCTGAACAAAAAACATTTAAAGCAGTTGTACTGATCCACGTGTACACCAATGATTTTTCCATGGTACACCTAATGTTGACGACAAACTATAACCAATGGAACCTTTTCTTCAGTGATCCTCTGAGCGTTGGAATAACTAACATCTTGAGTTTCAACTGCATCATAAAACTTGTCCTAAGAAGACAGAACATAACCTCAGGTGGTTGTAGAGCAAATGGTGTAGGCATGAAAACCCGATAACTGTAAAATAAAGGAGGTATAAATAACATTATAACCTCTTCTTCTGTACCCATTCGCTTGGTTACCCCAATAGCAGGTTGTCCACCATTCGCTGGTGCCTAAGATAAACAAAGACAAACAATCTAATTGCTGTACAGAATTGGGATGTATGTTATACGGTACAAACGATACTTTCAACGATCGTACATCTCTTGTTCACGAAAAATTATATGAAAAATATACCTCTTCGCCTGTGTTCCTATGGACTTCTGTACCCCCTGCATGTTCTTCAGTATGACCATCTTCTTCCACCTACGACAAAGAAAATTATTTTATATTTACGTACACAAACTGTATAAACCCTCAAACACGCGTACACGTACTGGTTGTACGCATTATCGCAGTGGCGAAACATTGTACGACCGTACACCTGATGGACATAACAAATTGTACGAGATGATACCTCTTTGGCTATGTCCCTATCGTTTTTTGATCCCCCTCTTTGTTCTTCAGCATCACCATCTTCTTCCACCTGCCACAACAAAATAGAATTTTATATTCTCATACACAAACTGTAAAAACGCGAAATAATGGTACACCTTTGGGGTGTATGCATTATCGCCAAACATGTACGCATTATCGCCAAACATCATACAACCGTACACCTCATGTACACGACAACCTATTGCAGACTATACCTCTTCGCTTGTGTCCCCTTTGCTTGTGTCCCCTTCGCTTTCTGAAGCAGTTCTATCTTCTTCATCATCAACACCTTCTTCCACCTACCACAAATTAATTAGATTTTATTTTTCCAAGTGTACACACCAAAAAACTGGTGTACATCTCATTTTGAAACCGCATTAAACTCTTTTTGTACTCCTTGTACGACAATACACTACAGTACATGTAACAGACACACTAAATTACCTGGGGATGTACACTATCTTTCTCTGCGGTCACATTGATATCCGGAGTATGGATGTTTTCTTCATCAACTACATACTCTTCCAACTAACAAAAAGATAAATTTATTTCACATTTACACACACCATTGGTACACCAACCGTAGACCAACTGGAACATGTAATGTTCATCTTCGAATTCATCGATTCTCTTTTTTTTTTATCTTTGGTATCACTACAATCTACAACACTTTCACTTCCTTGTCTCTGAATCGTCCTCCCTTTCCTTGCGCTTCTGTCGTTTTTGGTGTGGAGGTTAATCCTCCTTTATAATGGCAATTATATTAGCGATGAGCTCAGACTTGAGCTCAGCCTTGAGGGTGGACAAGATTCCAAGCATCCACTCAATCATCCATTCCTTAAATTTATGAAATTAGGATTCACGTACACCAGACTTAGGTTGAGCCCTAGAAGCAGGTCTAGTTGGAGGCATAAGTGGAGACTGGGTGGATGAAGTAGATGAAGCACCTTTGTATTGACGCGGTCAAAGTGTACGCGTAGATGCAGTCACAGAAAAAAGCTTATCAGCCAAGACCACACGACGTGGTCTTCTTCCTCCATCTGAGGGCTTTGGTTGGGGGGTGGCCTGGCCTCCGTCGGCTGTTCCACACCAATTTCTCCTACTCCACCTGAAAAATCAGCAGGTACAGATTTTTGCCCCTGCCGCATCAGTCCCAACAACTTGGAGACTTCTTCGTCCTTTACCTCGTCTACCGAGTGTTCACCGTCGACAGGCACATCAAATTGCACAGTCAACTGATTAAAATAAGAAAACCAGAGCATGTCTTACTTCTTGTTATGAGCACAGTCTTAAAATGTAGGGTGTACAGGACTGATGAGAAAGAAGTTAGAAATCGGCATGCATCAGAAGTTAACTGGGGATCCGACTCAACTTCTAGTATTTCCCGAAGAAGCAAGTTTGCAGTTGCAGATTTGCTAGCTCTAGGGTCTTCTTGTAAGGCTACCTCTAGAATGGTGGTTTGTTTGTCTGCTTCTAGAACCTTTTGAAGCAGAAGAGGGATGCATTCGAAAGCCTTCAATTGGAATGCTAGAGGGAAACCATAATAGACCATCGTTTGCTGTTTCAGCCTCTTGCGTAAATCTGCCAATGGATCTTTAACCTCTTCAGATATCGGTGCAGGACCAAAACGAGACAGCGTACTCTCAAAACTTTCTCTTCTCCAAGGATACTCCATGAAGAACTGTTGGTCAACGAGCATCTACACATATTCAGCAGTGACTTTCAAGTGTTTGCGGTTGCGCATTAGAACACCGTAAACAATTGTGATAAGCGCTAGAGGCAACCTCTTCCACTCTGTCAATTCCGGATCGTGGAGCATTGCAAGAATTTCATCAACCGTCACTTTTTCTCTTGAACAAAACAGAGCAGGCCACATCGTGGGTGGTGATTGAGAGTCGGAATTGGTGGGTGCGAGAGATTTGAGACCACATTCTAAACCTTTAATCCTACCGAATTCATGAAGAGAGAATCGTAGGAGATGAGAGCCGAGCAGAGTCCACATCTTGTACTTCTTCTTCATCACCAGTTGCCGACACAAGAGGGCGTGAATGAGTTTGGCGGAGTTGTTGCAACGGGAAACATGCAACTGGAACAATGTACCAAACGGAGAACCCATAACCATCTGGAGTTTATCGTGGCCCTTCAAAGCCGACGGAATGGACTCAATGACAACATTCTTCGAATAGATGTTCAATCGCGGGCCTTCTGGATAGCATCTGCTGCGAATTAGCCTCTCCGGAAGCCTACCGGAGTTCCCACAGGTGGACGCCCCCATGTCTGCAGTAAAATCGTCTTAAACATGCAAAACACAGTTTGAGAGATGTACAGAAACTGATTATTAGAATCGAACCCAGTTGCATGCCCAGAAATTTAAACCCTAAAGGAATTCCGACTCATTTGGAAGGAAATACAATACCTTCTCTTCCAGCTGTTCCTCCACTAGCCGCTGCTCCTCCGACACGAGTTTCGATTTCCTCCATCGTTCAATTCCTCGATCTAAGGTTGCAATCCAAATAGTTATTTCGACGATTTCTGGGCAAATTTGTTTTTCAGTTCTCGGAGAACGAACAAAGTTTCGTTCGTCCGAAAATTGGAAAGACAAGAGTTATACATACAGATAACCGCGAATGTATACATTTGTATGAAAAGTTTCGTATTGTCTCGGTATAATTTTATAACTTTTTTTAATCATTTACGAAAATATAATGGCAGTTTCATGAATACGAATTACTAGAAGGGTGTGATGGAGAAAAATTTCCTTCTCTTACCTTCTTTTCAAATAAAATCTTGATGTTACCTTCTTTTACAATTACAAACTTAAAAGTTACCCACTCACCTAGTTTCTCAATAATTTATACCACATTTGTTTCAAGTTAAGTGCAATCTTTTTTATGTTTTTTTTTGCCATCAATATTCATTTATAAGTTTCCAGTCATGTCCTTCACTGAGGGGAACGACACAACCGTGGGGCTTACATGAGTAAATATAGAGTTTTTTGCCCTTGCCTTTTTGGCTAGGCCGTCTGCAGTGACGTTCAAAGATCTAGAAATATAAAAAATATTAAACATAGTAAAAAAGCTCTTCAGAGCACTAAATTCTTCAAATTCCGAAGCAAATGACGGCCATTCCTCTAGATTAGATACCAATGGAATCAGTTGAGTGCAGTCTGTCGCGAAGGAAACCTCCAGTCTTGATGAAGACACCAAGCATTCCATAGCCCAGAGCAGAGACTCTAATTATGTGTGTAGGGGTGATTGGTTGGCGTATCCACTTTTAGACCCGATTAGATATCTTCTATTTCCTTCGACCAAAGTCGATCCATACCCACTGAAAGGGGAATTATCCTTCCAAGAACGGTCAATCTGGCACATTCTCTCCATCAGTGGTGCTCGATAATGGTGGGTGACCTACGCTTTCTAGTGCGCCACCAGGGTATTGGTCATCTTCTTTTTCTTGCGCTGAACTCTAAAGTGCTGCTTCTTGGATGGCATGACCTAAGATCTCTTGGGCCGATTCCCGTTGGTTTTCAAAGATGAATTTGTTCCTTGCCTTTCAGATGAACCAAAACATCCATGGAAACACATGTAAATCCACCTCAGGCATCCCTAGTTTCTTCACTTCCCAACAAAGGAAATTGAAGTTACTATATAGGGAATCTCGAGGGAAAATGAGAGGGGAAGATGGAATGGGTGCCAATGCCCAAACTTGTCGTGCCGGTGGGCATTGAAAGAGTAAATGATTAATAGATTCTTCTACCGCGCCGCTGATAGAGCATCTTTTTTCTCGACTAATGTGTCTAAAATGGAGTATTTGGCATGTCGCCAGACATCCCAAAAGGCATTACCACACGAAATGCTTTAGCTTTCGTGTTGTTTTGAGTTTCCATGCTTGCACCATTAGTGTTACCAGTGAAGGTCCCTGAAAAGGGTGGTCGCAAGCACGAGATATCTCTCTCGGAGCCCAGTATCCGGTTCTAACCGTAAAGTTGCCCGACGAGGTAAAAGACCAGCTATATCCATCTCTAGAGAATCCCTTAGTTGTTTGGATACCCATGATGAAGCAATATGGATCAGCAGCCAAATCAAAGGACAAAAGCTAAGTCATGAACCAATGAAGCCAAGGATCATGGCATGGTTTAATGGCTTTGCTAAGGAGCTAATTGGTATGGTCCATGAGGTATTGGACCGAGAGAAGCATAAGGATTCAAAACAGATCATGTTGGGCTTGAATATTCATGGAAAATCAGTCTTCAAACATATCTTAGTTCACACAAAGAAAAGCCATCAAGCCTAAACCTTATATGGTCGAATAATATATTAATCTGACGGCAATGCGAAAATCTACAACCTTGCAAAAGGGCCCAACCATATTGCTAATTACTAGATTTTTATGTTTTGATCTTTAGACTTAGTTTATTTTCTTATTTTTAGGGCCTAATTTTAATCCCAATTTTAAAGAGGAGGTCAAAATCTCCTAATTCCTTTTGGAATAAGGATTTTTGAAAACCCTTAGTAGTTTAGGGTATTTAAGCTTTGTTTTCACAAACTTTTAGGTAATCAAGAGTTTTAAGTTTTAATCTAAGTTCTTTCTGTTTCTAAAGAAAGTGAATCTCTGTTCATCTACGAACAAACTGAATTGCTAAAGAGTTAAGTCTCTAAGAGCTTCTTTATTCTTGATCATCATAGTGTTAATTCTCTAGATCGAGAATAGAACTATCCAATTCAACTCCAACGAAAAACATATCCTAATTTTCGCAGATTTCTTTCTGAAATCCAGATCTGAAACTTCTGTTTCCTTGTTCAGAAGATCTTGGGTTGAATCAAGTAGTATTAGAGCAATTTGAACAGATAAACTTGAGTAATTTTCATTCTTCTTCTGCGAATTTTCTTTTCGGTTTTGAGGGTTAATTTTTTCGTTTCTTTTCTTCCTACTTTCTTAATTTTGCAAGGCTTTTTAGATACAAGAACAACTTACAAAAAAAAAAATCAATAAGAAAAAAAGAAAAACAAAAAGAAGAAGAACAAAAGCTGAAAAAATCTGAAGAGAAATCCAGCTTCTTGTGGTAAAGGGGTTGCAACTGTAATTTCCGCTACAAGTTTCAAGCCTTGCTATTGAATTCTTTTCTCTCTATCTTTCTGAAAATTTGGGGATTTTGGGAATTGATTCTGAGGTTTGATTTGGTTTTGTTTTTTGCTGAGCTTTTGATTCACAGACTTTCAGAAAGAAAAAAACACCACAAAATCGAGAGACACAAAGAGAGTTTGATAGGCTTTGGCTAAATTTTACTAATCTAACAAGTTTGTTCGTGTTTGATTAGTTCTTTTGCAGGCAGCTAGTCCGAAATTCTTACAGCAAAAAAAAATCAGAATATTTTCGGCAATCATAGAGTACAAGTCGAAGTGCTTTGCTGGAAATTTGTCTAAGTTAACACTTGTTTGAGTTTTGGTAAATTCTATTTTGCAGAAAACATGTCGAGAACTGACAAGGATTCGCAAGGCTCGCAAGATCCATCGCCTTTACAGCTTAACAAGTTGCAGATAGAAGCAGTTGTTTCTGAAATTGTTAAAACACTTCGTGCTTCTAACTTGTTTAATACTTCTCACGTTGGTTTAGATGGACATATTTCGCAAGTTCAGAAGAATGCTAAGAGTAAGGGAAGGAGCAAAATACCATCTTTCTATGGAAAATACGATAATGATGACTATTTGGAGTGGGAACATCAAGTGGAACTTTTCTTTGATGGCCGGAATTATTCAGAAGAAAACAAGGTCAGATTGGCTACAACCGAGCTTTATGGTGATGCCCTTCAATGGTGGGAACAACTTGTTACTACCAGAATAAGGACAGGAGAAGCACAAGTTGCATCCTGGTTTGAGCTGAAACACTTTATGAAGAAACACTTCGTTTCTGAAAATCAGAACAGAAAACAATTTAGATAGCCAAGGACGTCTCCATCACCTAAGCAAAGATGTTCAATTAAACGATTTCCTTCGGAAGTTGATAGNTCCATCACCTAAGCAAAGATGTTCAATTAAACGATTTCCTTCGGAAGTTGATAGTCCAAAGCGTTGTAAGAAGCAGGAAAAAGAGGTATCAGGTCATGAATTTTCTATTGTCTCTTCTCAAACTGAATTTATTTTCAGTAATGCTTATGATAAACTAACTTGTTTTGAACCGGAGAAGCCGAGTAGTCCTGTTTCAGTGTCTCAGGT
>OVAN01008263.1:921-18429 GCA_900406275.1 Anastatica hierochuntica | reverse complement strand
CATCGGTCTTGCGATTTGTGAGAAATCTTTGATAAACCTCCTATAGAAACCTGCATGGCCAAGAAAGCTCTGAATTCCTTTGACCGTTCTTGGTGGCTCTAGGTGCATCATCACCTCATTCTTAACTTTGTAAACCTCAATCCCCTTCTTGGAGATCTTATGCCCGAGTACTATTCCTTCTTGGACCATGAAATGGCATTTTTTCCCAATTTAGCATGAGATTGGTTTTCTCGCATCTCTTCAATACCCTGCAAAGATTAGAAAGACATCCACCAAAGGACTCTCCATAGACGGAAAAATCGTCCATGAAGACCTCCATACACTCTTCAATCAAGTAGCAGGAGCATTGCATAAACCGAAAGACATTATCCTATAAGAATATGTACCATAAGGGCAAGTAAAGGTGGTTTTCTCTTGGTCTCTAAGGTGAATGAGTATTTGGAAGAAACCCGAATAACCGTCTAAAAAGCAATAATAAGATCGGTTTGCTAATATTTCCAACATTTGATCAATGAAAGGTAACCGAAAGTGGTCTTTCCTAGTTGATGCATTAAGCTTTCTATAGTCAACACGCATCCTATGTCCCGTTATAGTTCTAGTAGGGATTAGCTCATCTTTATCATTTTTAACTACCGTAACCCCTCCTTTCTTTGGCACAACATGCACGGGAGAGACCCATGTACTATCCGAGATCAGATATATTATGTTTGCCTCAAGGAGTTTCAAGATTTCCTTGCAGACCAAATCTTTTAGGTTAGGGTTAAGCCTTCTTTGGGTTCAATTGAGGTCTTAGACTTGTCTTCTAAATGAATCATATGCATGCACGAAGATTATGGGATACCCTTGATATCATCTAGTGAGTAACCTATTGCTTTTCTGTACTTTCTCATTTCATTCAATACCAATTCGATTTTACTTTCATTTATTTTATCATTTATGATCACGGGGTAAGTAGAATTAGGACCAAGAAATGCGTACCTTAGCCCGTTTGGAAGTTGTTTCAAATCCACCTTAGGCGCTTTAAGCTCACTCCAATCCAAGATTTCCTTGTCGTTGCCTTTCTCTTCTTTTGGTCTCGGTTCATCTTTTCCTAGCTCCAATGCTAGTACTTCATTTGCCTCCATTGGTGGAGCATCGAGTAATCTTTTGTATTTCATGGCTTCATTTGAGAGGATTTCCTTTGATCCCTTTTTGTAGATTAAGGCTATTTCCAAGCCATCTTCCATGTATAGCTCTTCTAGCTTTCCGGCGAAATCATCATCAAGGCATTCGATGGAGAAAGCAGCTCCATCAATAGTTGGCTTCTTCAAAACATCCAAGATGTTGAAATTAAATATCAAATCTCCAAGATGAAGATCTATCTTTCCTCCCCTTACATCCTTTATGGCTCCCGCAATTGAAAGAAAAGGTCTTCCAAGGATGATAGGGTTGAAGGTCTCTTCATCCATTTCCAAGACTATAAAGTCTGTTGGAACTTCGCAATTCTCAATCATCAATGGCAAATCTTCAAGAATACCATGTGGATATCGAATAGATCTATTCGCCAATATTAATTGGATTGTTGTTGGCTTAAAGTATGTGTAGTCAAGCTTCTTAGAGACCGTCAAGGGCATTAAGGTCATACTTGCCCCTAAATCAACCAAACATTCCCCTAAGGTTATATTCTTCAAAGTACAAGGCTAGGTTAAACTTTCGGGATCTCTTCTCTTTGTGGGAAGTTTGTTTTGAATGATAGCATTACATTCATGAGTCATAACTTCCATGAAGGAATTGATTCTCTTCTTTCTTGTGATGATATCCTTTAGAACCTTGTTCACTATGGGGTTATCTTGGCACCACTCCATGAACAGTATGGTTACCACTAGTCCTCCCATATGATTTTTTATCTTTTGGTACCTAGTCGCGATAATTTGCTTCTTAAATATTCCTGGAAAGGGTAGGTTCAATTCATCAATAGGAACCTTAGTGTCGGTGGGCATGTAATCCTTTTTCTTCTTTTGGCGTGGAGGAGGTTTGTCCTTTGGTTCCTCTTCTTGAACCCTAGGCGCTTCTTTAGGTGCCTCTTCCTTCTCGGTTTTTTCTTTATTCTCATCTTGATCTTCTTCATTCTCATCTTGCGCTTCTTCATCAAGCGACATTGGATCATTTTCAATCTCTTCTAACTCGGTTTTATTGTTCTTAGGCTCGACCTCTTGAGTCCTCAATGGTAATTTCCTTCCGCTTCTCAAAGTCACGGCATGACAAAGCTCCTTAGGGTTTACCTCACACTTACCCGATATACTACTCGTTTGAAACTCATTTCTAGAAGCTAGTTCCGCTATTTGATGCTCCATACGTTTTACATAGTTAGCAAGATCACCATACTTCTCCGATAACTCCATGTAATTCCCATCAATCTTGTGGTCAAGCGCATCAAATTTATTGTCCAAATCTCTCCTCATCTCCGCATTTTCATTCACAAGTTCTTTAATCAAGGAATGCATGTCTTCTACCGTAGAGTTGGTAGTCGTCGTTGGAGTAGTGGGTGTTGTTGGTGTTGTTGGTGTCGTAGGAGTCTGTTCTCCTATACTTGTTCTAGGCGATGCTTCTTGTGAATAGCTCCCATAATAGCTTTCTTGAACAAAACTCATATCCTCTTGTTAATCAAAGAAGCTTTCATCGATCCTTAGCTTCTTCTTTTTTGGTGTGAGGACCGCTTTTGCTATCTCATCAATCTTTGCATTCAATTCCTCAAGGCATTTACCCTCAATTCTTGGTGTGAAACCAAAGCTCTCTTCTCCGACATAGCTCTTACCTAAATTCTCCACTAATTTGAAATGATGCCAACTTGAAATGAACTATGAACTAATATGATGGACCAAGGGAATTCATAATGGATCCACTTAGAAAGATGGTGATAGTGGTGTTAGATCAAACTATTGACCGCAAATCCATAACCAAAGGCAATACTACCCTAATCCACTCTCATGGAAAGAGGCCATTTCCTTATCAATCGCATTCGCTCAACTCTCGTTTGTTGCAAATGATAAATCGATTAGAAATCATTTAGAACAAACTCATATAGTCACAAGTCAATCTAGCAAACAACTCTCATTGGCTAGATTCAAATAGCAAGTATTTGGTTCTCCTAGGCATTTCATCGAACACCTCTTGGGCGAGAAATGCATACATATCAAGATCTTAGTTAGCTACTCTAAAACCTAGCATTAAGCACTCCAAATACTTAGGAAACTTAATATTAGCTATCCCTAACACCATATCACAACCTAATCTAACTTGCTCTAAACATCCTTGGTTTCATCAAAAAGACTACTCACACAATATAAAGAAGAAAAAGAAACGAGATGAAGTGAAAGAGATAGATTTCATAGATAAAGATAGATGTTTGATCCAAGATACAAACTTAAAAAGAAACATTCTTGATCTAAAAGATCAAGAGAGAAAGCATAAAAATATAATCTTGAAGAAGCAGAATAGTTGTAAAAGTGTTGGATCCATAAAACTAGGTTAAAGGGGTATTTATAGGTGAAAGGATGCTACTTTTCTCGTCAACGCTACGCAACATCGACCCAAGGTGAGCCATCATTGACCCCTGGGTCGATGCTAGGTTAAGTTGGGCAGCAAGACTGTCCAGGTAATACAGCATCGACCTAAGGTGATCCAGCATCGACCCCTGGGTCGATGCTAGTCTCCTTGACAGCTTGTGGCATGTTTCTTCTCCATTTGATGGCCTCTTTTGATCCCATCTTCTCTCATTGCTTCTAGCCTTTAAATCCCCTTGATTATTAGTCCTTTTAGCCTCTAGAATCCATCATATCAAGCTCTCAAATTGATCTCCAAAGGTTGTACCTACAAATGCAAAAAAAATTATATGCAAATTCAAAATGATCCTAAACTAGACTCTAGACTCAAACTCATGGATTCTAAGACTTATATGCAATATTTACAACCTAAATTCATCTAAAACATGAAAGAAAGAGCTTTAAAATGCATAAAACCTATGCACATCAATGGCCATGGTGAGATGATGGACTTAATATTTTCGGGTGGAAGCTTGGAGATTTGAGAATGCCTCTAGCACTTGTCACAATATTTGGCCATTTAAAGTGCGTCGTTGGCTATGGTAGGTCAATAGTATCCTACTCTTTTGGGTCTAAGCGTGAGGCTCTTACCACTAGAACTAGATCCACATTACCCTTCATGTGGTTCCTAGAGGACAAAGTCAATGTTTTCTGGCGCCACACACTTGAGATATGGCCCAGAGAAAGATCTTATGAAAATGTTTCCCTAGATCAGGCAGTATCTTGTTGCCTGCCTATTGATCTTTCAGCATTCACTTCTTATATTTGGTAACACATCATCTTTCATGTAGGACATGATAAGACTCTTCAAGTTTTCGGTTTTGCTCGGTGTTGGAGATCTGGAGAGTTTTTGCGTCTTCGTCACTGGCTGGCCACTGGACCACAAGCAAGGGGACACTGATGTGCTCAATGGTTTTAAGGGCTAAGGCCAGGTTAACAAGAGCGTCGACGTATGAATTTTTCTCCCTAGAGATTTGCTTCAGTGCGCACGCTTGAAATGAGTCAATAATGTTTTTGGCGATGGCATCCTGGGTATTTGGCCAGGCTCACATCTTTTTCCCGATAATCGTCTTGCATTTGGCTTACACACTACAAGAATATAGCGGATTTGCGAGGAAAATATTTCGTCGCAAATTTGCAACCAATTTGCGAGGAAACTGCGTGGAAAAACAGTTTGCTCATAATTCACTCACAAATATGCGACCAAAAACAGGACTCGCAAATACGCGACCATTTTTCGAAGAAACTGCATTAGTTGAAAATTAGTGAGGATTTTGCGGGATATTAGTTAGAGACCTCATTTTCCTCGCAATTCTTTCGCAAAATGTGCGAGGGATTTGTGATGGTACCTAATTATTAGGTACAAACTTTTTGCAAATGTGTAACTATAATTTGCTAGGAACAGTTTCCTCGCAGATTTCTTGAATAATATGGCTATAAATATAACTCCACCCTCTCCCATTCATTCACAACATCTAAAAACAAAACACTACGTGTTATGGGTGATTTTAGTCGTTCTTTGTAGCACTACGAAAGCTGGAGGTCGATGAATGTTTAGCAAAGGTAAAAGGAAGTTTATTCTAAGCTCTGAGATCAAAGATGGCGAAAGAATCGCTTGTTGTATTGATTTTTGGCTTAGGGTTTCGTGCGTACACGTTTTGCCCTTGAGCTTTATATTTATACATGTGTTTCATGATTATCCCTCCAAGAATTGGATATATCATGATTATCTGTAAGATATATGCATCTATATCTAGAATACATGTCATTACCTACTAATTTAAATTGTAAAATAAAGGAGAGGCGGTGGTCGGTTTGCTTCCGGCTTCCGGCTATGCAAGGTCATCTAACTTCCGGCTTCTAGCTATGGGACGTCGTCGTGCTTCCTGCTTGTGCGCATTCCCCTGCTTAGAAGTCTAACTGTTATACTGCATCTAAGCCTGGGGAATTCCCATGACCTAAATTACTCTTTATTGCGCAGGTTTGATCCGAAGTTGTGGAATAACATGTCTTATAGGTGGCTTGGGTAGGAAGCCATTAGTCGCTTGGCCTTTTGAGATGTGGCTTGCACCGCCTCTACTTTCTATGTGTGTTTGCTTCCTTTTGGTTTGAGTTTTATCAGATAATGAGCATCGTTGCAGCAGGAGGTTGCGTCTAGCTCTTTGACGTCTGGCCTCAGGGCTTTGAATTTTGAACTTCGTGAGCCGTTAGCAATTTTCAAGGATGGTTGATTTGTTTGAAAAATCCCATGTATTAGACTTGGTGAGGAGAAGGATTCGTAGCCGTTAGGAAAGATTTGCAAAGATTTGAGAAGAAAGAAAATAGTCATTGCTCTTCGCAAGATTTGCGCCAACGATTCGATGCGTGTGGCCAATTTCAATTTCTTTTCTTTCCTTATAAACCTCTTCTTTCTTCTTCTTTTGCATTTTCGCTTCATCTTCTTCCTTTCTTTGCTAAAATTCTTGCTCCCGAAATCCTTATCAAACTTTCGATCCGCGATTTTAAGGTTAGATCCCCTTCTTCCTTCCTCTTTTCGCTTCTTTTAGGATAGATTCCAAGGGTCGGTCCTTAGGATTTCAAATTAGCCTTAGCCTTTAAGTCTTTCTTGCCCCAACCAATCTTTAGATCCAAGATCGAAACCTTTTTTAACCCAGATATGACTAGTTTCGGCGATCAGTTTTTTCTGGTGGCCTCATCCTCCGTCGATGCCCGCGTCCGAAGGAGACACCTGATTAGGACTAGCCCATCTATTTAGGGTGAGGGTCTTCTGAGGACACGGAGATCCTTGAAGCTAACCCACTGACCTTGCGCTCCGCCGCGGGTCCAAAGCTTCTGAAGGTCGGACCCTTCTCCAATGTAAACTCTAAGATCTTGAAGGAGTGGAGGCAGCAGTATTCCATTGGGGAAGACATTCACTTGAGGCTGCCTGGGAAGGATGAAAGGACTTCTGAATGCCCCGGAGACGAAATAGCCGTGAATGAAGGCTATTTCGAGGGTGGAGTCAGGGGTACAATACCTGCGCTGGTGAGGAAGGTCAGGGAACACTTCAACATCTACCCTTCCTAGCTGAACCTACCGTCTTGGAGGATTCTCACTGCCATCCAAGTTCTAAATGAGTTACACGGGCTGGATCTCGACATTAATGAGTTTCTCTACTCCAACTATTTCACCCATGTTCTTCCTGGTGAAGGTAGGTACTACTTCCGCCCTCGTGCCGGTGCTCCCTTGGTGTTGAAGCTAGAGAAAGAGGAAATGAAAGGGGTGCCCTTCACGAAGCATTTGGCCTAGAAGTTTGTTTTCATGAGAGTCGGGACTTCTCTTGGGTTCAATACTCTTTGGAGATTCACTGGTAGGCTTAGGATGCTTTTGTTTTTGTTGCTACCAATTTGGTGACTAACCCTCTTGGCCCTTTGTTTTTGCAGAAGCGTCTACAGAGAAGTCTGAGGAAGGCAGAGAGAAGGCGGAAGAAACTTTGGAGATCCCTGCTGAGGAAAGGAGCATCCTGTTCCTTTTGAGTGAAGAAGCGTTGAGCCAGAGGAAAATAAGAGGTTTGCTCCTTATTTCTTACTTCTTTTCTCTATCTGCTTCCGGGCTGGCTTCATGACTGATATTTTTGTCGTTTTGCAGGAAATATGTCGGGATCCGGGTCTAAGGCGTTGGAGGACTTCAAAAAGGCTCATGCGGCAAGAAAGGCAAAGTTGGCATCTGGGAGCAAAGCTCTGGAGGGTGTGGAGATCTCGGAATCTCCCTCTGCTGGGTCCAAGAGGAAAGGGACCCAGAAGGCCACTGCCTCTAGCAAGAAGTAGAAGGGTCCTCCCGCCAAGCAGTCCTCCTCCTCTATCCGCGATCTTGATGGCATCCTGGAGCACTTGTAGAGCTCCGTCTTCCGTGCGCTTCCTTCTGATACTCCTAGTTTTGATAATATACGCATCTTCGACCAGGTCTAGAAGCGAATAATCAAGGTAATTAGCCTGTCTTTGGCTTCTAGCCCCTATTTGGCTGTCTTCTTTTATTTTGGCTAACTTTCCTCCCCTTTGTTATTCATGTAGATGCTTCTCTCTTCCATGCCTAGGATCATGTCGCCACTGAGGTGATTGCTCCAGGGAAGGCTCAGGTGGAGGATTGCCTTCCCAAGCTGAGGGCAAAGAAGGACATGTTGTTGGCTTGGAGAAAGAGCTAAAGGAGATGAAGGAACTGCTCCGGGGGCTGGAGCCAGAGAAGGAGAAGGCGGGAGAGAAGGTGCTTAGTTTGACTGAGGAGAAGGCAAAGCTGGAAGAGGAACTTGGCAACCTGGACGCCCGGGTGGCCACCTTTAAGGAGGAGATGTCCATGGCCGTCAACGGGGCCAGGATCATGGGGCTTGGGAAATAGTTCGGGAATACCTCAAGGGTGAAGCCAAGTCTTGGAACTTGCAGAAGAGAATGGCCTCAAAGCTCCCACCTTTAAAGATGAACCAGAGATTCCTCCTGCCCTGGCTTCTACTCCTCCAGCGGCCTCTGAGCCAAATGTAGAGAATTCTTCCTCTCCTGATCCTCCAGCTGCCTAGCCTCCAAACCCAAAATCAAGAAACAGGTTGCTCTCCCCTTGTGGGATTTTATTTTTCTTTTCTGTTGATCGCATTCCCCTGCGTGGGCCTACTCTTTCCCCTTGTGGGCTTTGTAATGACTTTTGCGGCCTTAGTGGCCTTGACTTATCATTGGCCTTCTTGGCCTTATTCCTATTTGTCCTTCGGGGCTTAAAACTCATCTCCTGGCCCTTAGTGGCCTTCTATGAATATCTTTTTTGGCTCTATGTTGTCTTCTTGTTATACCAGGCTCTTGACTTAGATTTAGAGATGATGCTTTTGCAAGCTTTTTATCATTAGAACCCTGATCGGCTAGCTTCTAGTTAGTAGCCTCTGGTTTTGCGTCTTGGTCGGATAGCTTCTGGCTAGAAGCCTCTAAGCTTTGCACCTTGATCAGCTGGTTTCTGGTTAGGAGCTTCTGGCCTTTGCGCCTTGATCGGCTGGCTTCTGGCCAAGAGCCTCTAGCCTTTGCGCCTTGATCGGCTGGCTTCTAGCTTTGAGCCTCTAGCTTCTTACCTATATTCCAGCTGTTCGACTTCTGGCGTATTGGCCTCTAGTCTTTTATCGATATTCCGGTTATTTGACTTCCGGCGTATTGGCCTCTAGTCTTTGTCGTGTCTTGCGAGAGTTCTTGAGTTCCAAGTTGGGATAATCTCATTATCACTCTTTTTTTTTTTTTTGGGGGGGGGGGGTGGCAGTTCTGCTTTCTGTCCTTAGACAATGCTTAGGTTCCCATGATGCGTTTTAAGCCTTTTGATACCCGGCGGTATCTTCATGCTTTTTGGCATTCTGTTACCCAGAGGTAACCAATAGCTTGCGTTTTTGGCCTCTTAATACCCGGCGGTATCTTCTGGCTTTTTGGCATTCTGTTACCCAGAGGTAACCAATAGCTTGCGTTTTTGGCCTCTTAATACCCGGCGGTATCTTCTGGCTTTTTGGCATTCTGTTACCCAGAGGTAACCACTAGCTTGTGTTTTTGGCCTCTTGATACCCGGAGGTATCTTCTGCCTTTTTAACATTCTGTTTCCCGGAGGTAACCACTAGCTTGTGTTTTTGGCCTCTTGATACCCGAAGGTATCTTCTGACTTTTTGGCATTCAGCTATACGGAAATAGCTGATTTTGCTTTGCTGCACTCTGCTTCCCGCAGTGAAGCCACTCTCAGTCTTATTGGTTTTGCTGGTATGAACCTCCCCCGCAAAGGGGTCCAAGTGCCATACTTTTCTTCTACTTCCCACGTCTGGGTAAGTAGGTATAGGTGCTGCTCTGGTGCTCAAGTCGAATAGCTTTTGCGTTTACTGTGACCTGGTAAGCAATGTTAAGCTTGTTTTTGCTTTCTGCTCAGCACTCTGCTTTCGGGTTAGCCACTCTCTGTTAAGCAGAATAAGCAATTTTTGTCTCTTGATTTTTTTCGGGTATGTTCCCTTATTCAACCTGAGTTTCTTTTTTTTTTTTAGCTTTTCGCTTTTGTTTTGGAAGGGTACATTGCTTATGTTACTCCTTTATTGAGGAGTAGTCATTCAACTTATTTGCCCCTTGCTTTTAACTGAATTTTCCCGTGAGAAAGCAGTTGTTTTATTGATTGGTATTCATCCTTAGACGTATCATGATTACATAAAAGGATGCAAAATAAATTAAAAATCCAAAGCAGAAAAACGTATCTGGGCTATGGTCGTCCAAGTCTAGGGCGTTCTCTTTAGAAGAAGTAAGACTTANTCAGGGGTGTTCATTTAGAAGAAGTAAGACTTTAGGTGTAATGCATTCCAGCTATTTGGCTGTACTTTTCCGTACCTGTCTTGTAACTTGTATGCCCCTGCTCCTTTGACTTCCACGATTTGGTATGGTCCTTCCCAGTTAGGCGCCGACTTTCCTGTGGCCTTGTCCTTGGTATTCTCAAATACTCGGCGCAGCACCTGTTATGGGTGATTTTGGCCGTTCTTTCTAGCACTACGAAAGCTGGAGGTCGATGAATTTTTAGTAAAGGTTTTGGAATGTTTGTGCTAAGCTTAGAGATCAGATATGGCAGAAAAGTTGCTTGTTGTATTGATTCTTTGCTTAGGGTTTTTGTGCGTGCACGTTTTCCCTTTGAACTTGATATTTATACATGAGTTTCATGATTATCCCTCCAAGAATTGGATATATCATGATTATCTTTAGAATATATGCATATTTATCTAAAATACATGTCATTATCTACTAGTTGGAATAGCGAAAATAAAGGAGAGGCGGTGGTCGGCTGGCTTCTGGCTATTCTTGGTCGTCTGACTTCGGCTTCCGGCTATAGGACGTCGTCTAGCTTCCTGCTTCTGGGCATTCCCCTGCTTTGAGGTCTTACTGTTGTACTCCATCTAAGTCTGGGAATTCCCATGACCTAAATTACTGCCAACAGTTTGCCCTTTATTGCGCATGTTCGATCCAAAGCTGTAGAATAATATGTCTTCCAGGTGGCTTAGGGAGGTAGGCATCAGTCGCTGTGCCTTTCTTAGCTTTGACTTTCACCGGCTCTGCTTTCTTTAAGTGTTTTCTTGCTTTTGGTTCAAGTTGTACCAGATAATGAGCATTGATGCAACGGGAGGTTGCGTCTGGCTCTTTGTCATCTGGCCTTGGGGCTTCGAGTTTTGAACTCTCGCGAACCGCTTGCAGCTTTCAAGGAGGATTATTTTGAAAAAATCTCAGCTGTTTGACTTGGTGAAAAGGGAAGCTTATAGCCATTGGCAATGATTGATGAAGATTTGTAGAGGGAGAATATAGTAGTTACTCTTCTCGCGAGATTCGTGCCAATGATTAGACGCATGCAACTCACTTTGATTTCTCCTCTTTCTTTTAAACCTTCTCTTCTTTCTTCTTTTGCATTTTCGCCTCATCTTTTTTCTCTTACTAGAATTCTTGATTCACCTTCTTCCCTTTCTTACCGATATCTTGCTCTCGGAATCCCTTTCAAGCTTTCGATCTGCGATCCTTAAGGTTAGATCGTCTTCTTCCCTCTTCTTTTTTGGTTCTTTTAGGGTAGATTCTTGGAGTTGAATTTTAGGATTTCAAATTGACCATAGGTTTTGGGTCTTTCTTGTCCCAATCAGTTTCTAGACCTAAGATCGAAACTTTCTTAAACCCAGATATGACTAGCTTTGGTGATGAAATTTCTCTGGTGGCCTCATCCTCCGTTGTGGCGTGTGTTAGGAGGAGGCATTTAATTAGAACTAGTCCATCTCCTAAGGCTGACGGGTCTTCCGAGGACACAGAGATCCCTGAGGCAAATCCGTTTCTGGTGCACTCCGCCGCGGGTCCAGAGCTTATGAAGGTTGGGCCTTTCTCAACATGGGTTCTAAGCTCTTGGAGGAATGGAGGCAGAAATACTTCATTGTGGTAGACATCCACTTGAGGCTGCCAAGGAAAGGCGAGAGGGCTTCTGAATGCCCAGGAGACTAGATAGCCATGTACGAGGGCTACTTTGAGGCTAGAGTCAGGGGTGTAGTGCATGCCATGGTGAGGAAGGTCTTAGAGCACTTTAACATTTGCGTTTCCCAGCTGAACCCTCCGATCTGGAGGATGCTCACTGCTATCCAGGTCCTAAACGAGTTCCACTGGCTAGATCTTGGCATTGATGAGCTCCTTTACTCCTACTACTTTCCCCACGTTCTTCCGGGTGAAGGTAGATATTACTTCCGGCCTCGCGTTGGTGCTCCCTTGTTCTCGGAGCTAAAGAGGGAGGAGAGGAAAGGGGCAGCCTTCACGAAGCCCTAGGCCCAGAAGTTTTTCTTTATGAGAGTCGGGACTTCCCCTAGGTTCTCTACTCTTAGGAGATTCAGTGGTAGGCTTAGGATGTTTTTATTTCTTCTGTTCCCCGTTTGATCACTAACCCTTTTGACATTTTTTTTGCAGAGGCATCCACAGAGAAGTCGGAAGAGGGCAAGGAGAAGGCGGAAGAGGCTTTAAAGATCCTTGTTGAGTAAAGGGGCATTCCATTCTTGTTTAGTGAAGAAGCGTTAAACCAGAGTAGCATTAGAGGTTGGCTCCTTGTTTTTTGCTTCTTTTGTCTGCTTGATTCTAGATAGCTTCTTGATTGGTTTCTTGATTGAGCTTTTGTCATCTTGCAGGGAACATGTCGGGATCTGGGTCTAAGACGTTGGAGGACATTAAGAGGGCTCAGGCGGCAGTAATGGCAAAGTTGGCGTCTAGGAGCAAGTCTCCGGAGGTGGTAGATATCTCAGAATCTCCTTCGACTAGGTCCAAGAGAATAGCGGCCCAGAAGGTTACCGCCTCTAGCAAGAAGTAAAGACGTCCTCCAGCCAAGCAGCCTTCCTCCTCTATCGTCGATCTTGATGGCGCCCTGGAGCATTTGCAGGGGTCTGTCTTTCCTGCTCTTCCCTCTGACCCTCCTAGCTCTAGTGATATGGGCATCTTTGACCAGGTCCAAAAGGGGCTTATCAAGGTACTTGGCCTGCTTTTGGCATCTGGCTACTACCTGATTGTCTCCTTTTATTCTGGTTAACCTTCTTTCTTTTGTTGCTCAGCTTGCGGCCTCTCTCTTCCATGCTAAGGACCATGTCGCCACTGAGGTGATCGCTGCAGGAAGGGCTCTGGTGGAGGACTACCTTGCCAAGTTGAAGGCGGAAAAAGACAGGTCTGCTAGCTTGGAGAAGGAGCTGAAGGAAATGAAGGATCTACTTCGGGGGGTGGAGTTAGAGAAGGAGAAGGCGACAGCAAAGGTCCTCAGCTTGACTCAGGAGAAGGCGAAGCTGGAAGAAGAGTTGGGCAACCTGGACGCCCGGGTGGCCACCTTTACGGATGAGATATCCATGACCGTCAATGGTGCCAGGATCATGGGGCGCTGGGAAATGGTTCAGGACTACCTCAAGGGTGAGGCTAAGTCTTGGAACTTGTAGGAGGAGTTTAAGAATAATAGGCTGGTGGCAATTGCAGAGGCGTAGGAAAATGGCCTCAAAGCTCCCACTTTTGAAGACAAACCTGTGATTCCTCCAGCTTTGACTCCTACTCCTCTAGCTGCCTCTGAGCCAAATGTTGAGAAGTTTGCTTCTCCTGATCCTCCAGCCGCCTAGCCACCAGACCTGTAATCGAATAGCAAGTTGCTCTCCTCTTGTGGGATTTTATTTTTTGTTGACGCCATGCCCCTTATGGGCTTTCTAATGACTCTATGGCCTTAATGGCCTTGACTCTTGGTTAGCCTTCTTGGCCTAGTTCCCTTTTTCCCCTTTGGGGCTTTAGAACTTATCTTCTGGCCCTTCGTGACTTTTTATGAATATTTCTTTTAGCTCTCTGTTATCTTTTTGCCTTAGCAAGCTTTTGACTTAGATTCAGAGATGATGCCTAGGTGGGCTTCTTATCTTTAGCAGTTTGGCCGACTGGCTTCAGGTTATTGTCCTCTGGCCTTTGCTTTGCCCAGCTTGCTTCTGGCTGTGAGCTTCTAGCCTTGTGGCCTTGGTCGGCTAGCTTCTAGCTTTAGGCTTTTGGCCTCGTTGCCTTGGTTGGCAGGCTTCTAGCTTTGTGCTTTTAGCCTTTATGCCTTGATCGACTGGCTTTTAGCTTTGAGCCTCTAGCCTTTATGCCTTGGTTGGCTGGCTTCTAGCTTTGGGCTTTTAGCCTTTATGCCTTTTTTCGATATTCCGACTATTTGACTTCTGGCGTATTGGCCTCTAGTCTTTGCCGTGTTTCGATATCCCGTGCTTTTAGCCTTTGGGATAATCTCATTATCACTCTTTTTTTAGGGAGTTCTGCTTCTTGTCCTTAGACAATTTTTATGTTCCCCAGACGCGTTTTCAGCCTCTTGATACCCGGAGGTATCTCTTGGCTTGTTGGCATTCTGTTACCCAGAGGTAACCTTTAGCTTGCGTTTTTTTTCCTTTTGATACCCGGAGGTATCTTCTGGCTTTTCGACATTCTGTTATCCGGAGGTAACCACTAGCTTGGGTTTTTGGCGTTTTGATACCTGGAGGTATCTTCTGCTCTTTGGCATTCTGTTACCCGGAGGTAACCACAAGCTCGGGTTTTTGGCTTTTTGATACTCGGAGGTATCTTCTGGCTCTTTGGCATTCAGCTATGCGGAAATAGCTGATTTTGCTTTGCTGCACTCTGCTTCCTGCAGTGAAGCCACTCTCAGTCTTATTGGTTTTGCTTGTATGAACCTCCCCCGCAAAGGGGTCCAAGTGCCAGACTTTTCTTCTACCTCCCACGTCTGGGTAAGTAGGTATGGGTGATACTCCTGTGCTTAGACCGCATAGCTTTTGCATTTACTGCGGCCTAATAAGCAAGGTTAAGCTTATTTTTGCTTTCTGCTCAGCACTCTGCTTCCAGGTTAGCCACTCTCTGTTAAGCAGAATAAGCCTTTTGTCTCTTGCTTTCTTTAGGGTATTTTCCCCTGTTCAAGCAGAGTTTCTTTCTTTTTTTTTTAGCTTTTTGCTTTGGAAGGGTACATTGTTTATGTTACTCCTTTTGTTGAGGAGTAGTCATTCAACTTATTTGCCCCTTGGTCTTTGCCTTGGAAGGGTACGTTGTTCATGTTACTCCTATATTGAGGAATAATTATTTAACTTATTTGCCCCTTGTTTTTTAACTTAATTTTCTCGTGAGAAAGCAGTTGTTTTATTGATGGATATCCGTCCTTAGACGTATCATGATTACACAAAAAGATGTAAAAAATTGAAAATCCAAAACAGAAAACGTATCTGGGGTATGGTCGTGTGGGTCAGGGGCATTGTTCTAGGAGAAGTAAGACTTTAGGTGTAACGCATTGAAGCTATTTGGCTATACTTTTCCGTACTTCTCTTGTAACTTGTATGTCCCTGCTCCTTTGATTCCACGATTTGATAAGGTCCTTCCCAGCTAGGCGCCAACTTTCCCACGGCCCTTTCCCTGGTATTCTCAAAGACACAGCGCAACACCCATTCTCCTTGTTGGAACGTCTTGGTTTGTACCTTCGTCTTGTAGCTGCGGGCTACTTCTTGTTGGTACTTCTAGTTTCGGATTCTTGCGGATTCTCTTTTTTCGTCAAGGAGGTCCAGGGACAAAGCCATCAACTCTTCATTTTCTCTTGGGGTTAGAAGCTCTGACCTGGCTGTAGGGACATTGATTTCGGCTGGCGACACTGCCTCTGTTCTGTAGACCAGGGAGAAAGGTGTTTCGCATGTGGAAGTCTTAATGCTGGTTCGACATGCCTATAGGGTAGCTGGAAGCTCTTCGACCCTGTTGTTGTTGGCTTCGTGCAGCCTCTTTTTCAGAAGGTTGACTACCGTTTTGTTGGTGGATTCGGCTTGCCCATTGGATTGCGGATGTCTTGGAGTTGCAAAACTCAGCTTTATGCCCCAATCTTCACAAAACTTCTTGAAGTTTTTGCTTGTGAATTGCGGACCATTGTCTGTAACTATCTCTTGAGGCGTTCCGAATCGTGTTACCACGTTCTTCCAGAGGAACCTATTGATTTGGACATCCGTAATCTTGCTTAGGGCTTCTGCCTCCACCCACTTGGAGAAGTAGTCTATGACTATTAGAAGGTACTCTAGCTGCCCGAGAGCTGTTAGGAATTTTCCCACGATGTTCATTCCCCCACTTCATGAATACCCATGGAGAGCTTATGGACTTGACGTTTTTTGGGGGCTGCTTGGATACTTTGGCGTGCCCTTGGAATTTATCGCAGTGCTTGGCCATCAGAAGGGCGTACTGGGACAATGTAGGCTAGTAGTAGCCTGCCCTCTTGGCCCTTAGCACCAAGCTTTTTCCGCAAAAGTGGGATCCGCATTCGCCCTCATGCAGCTCCTTGAGGACTAGGTCTGCGTCTTTCGGCTTTATGCACTTGAGGTATGGACCTGAGAAGGATCTTCTATAGAGCTTTCAGTGGAAGATAGTAGTAGGATGCTTGCCTTTTGATCTTTCGACATTCACTCCTCAAGTTGGGCAGGACGTCATCTCTTAGGTAGGACGTAATGGGCATCATCCAGGTTTCTTCTTCTTCTATGTTAGAGACCTGGGGCCCTTCGACATCTTTGTTAGTAGCCGGCCATTGGAGAACAAGCAAGGGTACGCTAGTCGGCTCTGTTGTTTTTAGGGTTGAGGTCAGGTCGGCCAGGGCATCTGCATGCTAGTTTTGGTCCCTTGGGATCTTCATGAGTTTGCATGCTTTGAATGAATCGACGAGGCTCTTGGCTATGGCTAGGTACTTGGTCATGCTAGCGTCTTTTGCCTGGTAGTCGCCTTGCGTCTAGCTTACGATCAATTGGGAATCACTGCAAACTTGTAGGTTTTCTATTCCAAAGTCTTTTGCCAGGCTGAGTCCCACAATTAAGGCTTCCTACTCACTTTCCTTCTTGGTGGCTTTGAGGTTGCATCTTACTGCTCTTGATACCTCTTCTCCTCTTGGTGAGATGAGCACGAGGCCTACGCCTGCCCCTTGTATATTGTTGGATCCATCCACATAGAGTTCCCACTCTTCTTCGCCTTTGTTTTCTTGTTGGATCCTGACCTCTTCTTCTGCCCCTGGTATCATCAGCGGGGAGAGTTCTGCTATGAAGTCAGCCAGGACCTGTGATTTGATTGTCGTAGCAAGGCGGAAGATCACATCGTACTCGCCAAATTCAACTGCCCATTTGGCCAATCTTCCAGATGCCTCTGGCTTGTGGAGTACAAACTTGATAGGGAAGGACGTGACGACTATCACTGGATGAGCCTGGAAGTAGGGGCGCAGCTTCCTGGCCGAGACGACCAAGGCGAGGGCCAGTTTCTCCAGGAGGTTATAGCGAGTCTCGGTGTCCAGAAGGGATTTACTTACGTAGAACACCAGATGTTGCTTAATTTCTTCTTCCCTGACCAAGACTGCACTTACGGCGTGCTCTAAGACGGCTAGGTACAGGATCAGAGGCTCTCCGTCTTGGGGTTTGGAGAGAAGATGTGGCGTTGTGAGATATTCCTTGAGTTTAACTAGGGCGTCTTCGGCCTCTTGGTTCCATTCAAATTTCACTGTGAACTTAAGGGCTTCAAAGAATGCATGCGACTTGTCGGACAGCCTGGATATGAATCTACTCAAGGCCGCCATTCTTCCGGTGAGCTGTTGAAGCTTTAAATATATAATAACCTAACAACCGCTCCTAGCCCGCAAGATTGACGGGGTCTAGTTGTAGTAAGAAAGGTATCGTCCAAGGATTGAATATTTTAGAGGAGTTTAATCAACGAGAATGACACTAGAAAAAACTAGTCTAGAGAGCAACCTAGTAAGAGGTGTCACAAGTCTCTACTAGATCTATCTTTAGCAAAGTAGCAATCATGAACAAGTGCATAAAAGAAAGGCAATAAGTAAAAGCAATAAGTAAAAACAATAATTAAAGGGAAATAAACAAAGCACAAAGCAAATAAGTTGTAAG
>OVAN01008262.1:0-18430 GCA_900406275.1 Anastatica hierochuntica | reverse complement strand
GGGCCCAAGTCGAAAAAGAATTTGTGGTCAAGTTCTTCCCAAAGCAAAGAATGGCAAGGATTCGAAATGACATAACTAGCTTCAAGCAAAGCTACAACGAATCATTTCATGAAGCTTGGAAACGATTGAAATTGTATACTAGAACTTGCCCTCATCATGGAGTTACCAAGGAGGCTTTATTAGGTATCTTTCATCGCGGTTTCTTGGAAAAGTATCAGAATTCCCTTGACACGGCAAGCAAAGGGAACTTTGCCAATTTGGATATTCAAGAGGGGGAACAACTCATCGAGGATATGGCCCAAAACGACCAAAGCTATGGGAGAGATCGAGATGGAGAGTCATGAGATAACCAAAGATTCAAGGAACTCAATGCAAAATTGCTAGACTCACGAGGATGAATCAAATATCCGTTAATCTTGTGGATCAAGTAGGACGTGGTATGGAATTTGCGATTGAAGACGACCAAGGAGATCAAGAGGAAGTACACAAGGAGGACACAACCCATGATCCTTCAACTCATCTTTTAGATATTGGAACAACCCTTCCAACTGGAATCAAGAAGTGCCAACCCCTTGGATCATCACTACCCGACTCAAAAGGGGAAATAACAAGCTCAACCTCAAGGGAATTTCCA
Organism: Anastatica hierochuntica; assembly: GCA_900406275.1. Lineage (NCBI taxonomy): Eukaryota > Viridiplantae > Streptophyta > Magnoliopsida > Brassicales > Brassicaceae > Anastatica > Anastatica hierochuntica. The sequence goes on along the minus strand of OVAN01008262.1, from coordinate 17,796 downwards.
TCCAAGGGAACATTTTACGCCCTCCCCACACTCGACAAGCTCACCCACGCTGTCCTCTAAGGAAGATGAACACACCTTAAGATTGAAGCGCATTCTAGAAGGACAAGGTAAAGCCGCAGTGGATTTAACTAAGGTAATGGCTGATGTCAATCAAAAGATTGATGGAGTTTGGAATGATTTTAACACAAAGGTCGAGACTTTAGCGGCTCAAGTCAAAATTCTAGACAACCAAATGGCTAATGTCGCTTCTTCTTCAAGGAGACATGGCAAGGAAATTCTCGTGGAGAGGAACGATAAAGATCCGAAAGAGTTTTGCAATGTCGTTACATTGAGAAGTGGAAGAGAATTACCACCAAGAGAAGCTACTCTCGTGAAGGTTGTGAGGAATAAAAAGGTTCAAGAACCGGAGGAACAAGAAGAATTTGATGAGCCAAAGGAACAAGTACCAATAACCACCAAACAAGGAATCATGGAAAAGAAGAAAAGTGTGGAAGCACAAAAGAAGAAAGTCACTTTTGCTCCATTTCCCTTGGAACAACTCCCTTTCCCGAGAAGGTTCAAGAAGCAACTTCTAGAGAAAGAACGAGAGAAGTTCAAGCACATCCTCGGAGGAGCTCAAATCACCCTACCGGTTTTGGATTTGATAATGCATTGCCCACTTGTCGCAAAGTTTATAAAGGAAGTTATGGCCAAGAGAGTTGCGTATGAAGAATCGAAAGTGGTACAAATTCATGAGTGTATTGCCATTTTCCAAAGCTATTCTCTTAAGAAGATGGATGATCCCGGTAGTTTCACATTGCCTTGTTCATTTGGACCATTGAAGTTTGGTAGATGTTTGGTTGATCTTGGGGCAAGTGTGAGCTTGATGCCATTTTCAGTTTCCCAAAGACTCGGTCTTACTACCTTCAAGAAGACTAAGATTGCGTTGATCCTTGCGGATAGATCAATTAGGCACCTAATCAGTGTTCTTGAAGATGTTAAGTTGGTTGTGGGTGATTGTGAAGTACCAACCGACTTTGTAGTCTTAGAAATGGAAGAAGAGCCAACGGATCCAATAATTTTGGGAAGACCCTTCCTCTCTACGGTAGGAGCCATCATTAATGTGAGAAGAGGCTTGATCAATCTACACTTGGGAGACATAATGCTAACCTTCAACATCACCAAGGCTCTAAAGAAACCCACAATAGATGGACAAGTGTTTTACTATGATGTCTTCGATGAGATGGCAGACGAATTCCTCGAGGAACTTAATACCCAAGACGCACTCCAAGTAGCACTNGAACTTAATGCCCAAGACGCACTCCAAGTAGCACTCACAACACCCAAGGAGGAAAGAGTCATCGAGAATGAGTATGTGAATGGTTATGAAAGGATGTTGGATTCTCACAAGCCCGTATTAAAGAATACTTGCATTTTGGAGTTGATTGAGAACGAGGAACTTGAAGTGGATAAAACCAAAGAACCAACCAAGGAAAAACATCAAGAGGAGGATGATTGGACCGAAGTCAAGGCACCAAAAGTGGAGCTAAAATCTCTACCATCGGGGCTAAGGTACGCATTTCTAAGTCCTAATTCCACTTACCCGGTCATAATAAATGATGAATTGCATGATGATGAAGTCACTTTGCTTTTAGGAGAATTGAGAAAATATAGAACAGCTATAGGATATTCTCTTGATGACATAAGGGGCATTTCTCCTTCTCTTTGCATGCATAGGATATACTTAGAAGATGAATCTAAATCCTCAATTGAACACCAAAGGAGACTAAATCCTAATTTAAAAGAGGTTGTTAAAAATAAATCTTGAAACTACTAGGAGCGGGGATAATCTATCCTATCTCGGATAGTACTTGGATATCTCCGGTCCATGTAGTTCCCAAAAAAGGAGGAATGACCGTTGTAAAGAACGATACAAATGAGTTAGTCTCTACTAGATAAATCACCGGGCATAGGATGTGTTTTGATTATCGAAAGTTGAACTCGAATACTAGGAAAGACCATTTCCATTTGCCTTTCATTGACCAAATGCTTGAGAGATTAGCTAACCACTCGTTCTATTGTTTCTTGGATGGTTATTCGGGTTTCTTCCAAATCCCAATACACCCTCATGACCAAGAGAAAACGACTTTTACATGCCCTTATGGTACCTTTTCTTATCGAAGGATGCCGTTTGGGTTATGTAATGCATCGAGAACATTCCAACGGTGTATGATGTCCATCTTCTCGGATTTGATTGAGGATATAATGGAGGTATTCATGGATGACTTTTCGGTCCATAGATCCTCTTTTGGTGGTTGTTTGTCAAATTTTTGTAGGGTTTTGAAGCGATGCGAAGAAACAAACCTCGTTCTAAATTGGGAGAAATGTCATTTCATGGTAAGAAATGGCATTGTGCTTGGACATCGAATCTCAAAGATGGGTATTGAAGTGGACAAGGCTAAGATCGATGTCATGGTTAAGCTTAAGCCACCAAACACGGTTAAAGGAATTAGGAGTTTCCTTGGACATGTGGGGTTCTATCGGAGATTCATCAAAGATTTCTCGAAGATTGCAAGACCGTTGACAAGGTTATTTTGCAAGGATGCTACTTTTAATTTTGATGATGAATGTCTTGAGGCTTTCAAAAGGGTAAAAGCTGCCTTGGTAAGTGCACCAATAGTCCAGCCTCCAAATTGGGAGCACCCTTTCGAGATTATGTGTGATGCTAGTGACTATTCCGTAGGAGCGGTATTAGGACAAAGGATTGACAAAGAGCTCCATGTCATTCACTATACTAGTAGGACTTTGGATGATACTCAAGCAAAATACGCAACCACGGAGAAAGAAATTTTGGCTATTGTATTCGCTTTTGAGAAGTTCCGTTCATACTTGGTCGGGTCCAAGATTATAGTCTATACGGACCACGCCGCCTTGAAGTATCTAATGGCTAAGAAGGATGCGAAACCGTGCCTACTTAGGTGGATTCTTCTTCTCCAAGAATTTGACCTTGAGATCAAGGACAAAAAGGGAATAGAAAACGGTGTAGCGGATCATTTGTCAAGACTAAGAGTTCATGAAGAATTACCCATAGATGATTCATTACCCGAAGAACAAGTCAGTGCCATCAACTCTTTTGTTGAAGAAAACTTCGCCTACAATTCCATGAATAAAGTGAAGGCAATTGAGGAGAATTTACCATGGTATGTCGATTTTGTGAATTATCTCACATGTGGAGTTGGGCCACCAAACTTGAAAAGCTACGAGAAAAAGAAATTCTACAAGGACATCCAGTATTACTATTAGGATGACCCATACCTTTATAGAAAAGGCAAGGATGGCCTTTTTCGACGGTGCATCACAGAGAAGGAAGCTCACGATGTTTTGTTTCATTGACACGGGTCAAATTATAGAGGTCACTTTGCTACTTTCAAAACGGCTCAAAAGATTCTACAAGCCGGATTTTGGTGGCCTTCATTGTTCAAAGACACGCAAAGTTTTATCTCTAAATGCGACCCTTGTCAAAGAAAATGGAACATTAGCAAACGCAATGAGATGCCTCAAAACCCAATCTTCGAAGTTGAGTTGTTTGACGTTTGGGGAATAGACTTCATGGGACCATTCCCTTCTTCATACAGTAACCAATATATTTTGGTCGCGGTCGAGTATGTCTCCCAGTGGGTAGAAGCAATAGCTTCTCCAACAAACGATGCCAAGGTAGTGGTCAAGCTTTTCAAATCTATTATCTTTCCTAGGTTTGGTGTACCTAGAGTGGTCATAAGCGACGGAGGAACTCATTTCATCAACAAAGTTTTTGAGATTTTTCTCAAAAAGAATGGAGTCAAGCACAAGGTCGCTACTCCGTACCATCCTCAAACCTCGGGCCAAGTAGAGGTCTCAAACCGGCAAATCAAGGCCATCTTGGAGAAAATGGTTGGGAAGACAAAGAAAGATTGGGCAATGAAGCTAGATGATGCGTTATGGGCTTACCGAACCGCATACAAAACCCCAATAGGCACCACACCTTTCAATCTCCTTTATGGTAAAGCTTGTCACCTTCCGGTTGAGTTGGAGTACAAAGCCTTGTGGGAAACAAAGATGCTCAATTTTGACATCAAGGAAGCCTCCGAGAAACGTTTAGTGCAACTTTAGGAGCTTGATGAGTTAAGATCCGAAGCTTATGAGAGTTCCAAAATCTACAAAGAGAGAACAAAAGCTTTTCATGACAAGAAGCTCATCACAAGAAATTCCAAGGAAGGCAACCAAGTCTTGTTATTCAATTGTCGGTTGAAGTTATTTCCCGGGAAACTCAAGTCTAGATAGTCTGGTCCCTTCAAGATCAAGGAGGTAAGGCCATATGGGGCAATCGTTCTCATAAACAAGAATGGTGAGGATTTCATAGTTAATGGCCAACGGTGTAAGCCATATCTAGTAGATACACCAATCGGGGAGGACAACACGGTACCCCTTTTGGATCCCGATGATGCTTAAGCTTTGGCACCGTCAAGCTAAGAGACGCAAAACAAGCGCACTTGGGAGGCAATCTCATGGTATCCTTGTACATATTAGCTTCACTTTTGTTTTACAATAATGAGCATGGGTTAATTTTTGAATTGTTTCAGCAAGAAGGAGAAACGAAAGCCGAAAAACGGATTCACAAGGAAGCTAGCGATTGAGGCAGCTCCGTCTGGCGGTCCACACCTGGCAATCTAGACCGCCACCACCTTCAGCAAGAACCTGGCGGTTGAAGGGGCTCTGTCTGGTGGTCCACACCAACACCTGAACCTCCAGCCCACTCCCGATACCACCTGGCGGTCGAAGCTCCTCTGTCTTGCGGTCCACACCGTGCCCTCTAGACCGCCAGCCACTCTGGAAGCGTGCCCGGTGGTTAGACCCTCTCTGTCTGGCGGTCCGCACCGGTCTCCTAGACCGCCAGCCGTATGTGTAAGTTGGGGGTTTTGTGAAGTTTTCAATTTTTGTGGGGTTCAAATGCAATTTTTCAAAATTTTGAACTTTCAAGAATTTATAAAAAATAACCCCACAAACACAAAACTCTCTCTCTCTCACTCTCATCTTCATCGTTGTTCTTCTTCTCTTCTCTCAAAAATTTTCAAGCTCCAAAATTCATTTCCTTCTAAATTTTTCCAAAATCTTTTGCAAATCATTGCATTTTTGCATACCCAAGCATCCTCTCTACTCCTTTGCACCATTATCTAGCTTTGCAATATCCAATTCAAGGAACAATGACTAAGACAAGATCCAACAAACCAAGCAGAGCAATTAACCCAAGGAAAGCAATAGAGGCTTCCAGCTCACACGCTCGACCACGGAGAACAAAACAAAAGGAAATATCGTACCAACCCGAACCGGAAAGTGCTCAAGAATCAAGTGAGGATCTCCCTCCTTTGGAAAGAAATGGAAAAGCCAACAAGAAACTCGCCACAAGGCACGCATCAACGGAATCGGAAAGACCTCGAAAGTCAAAGGAAACATCCGCGAATCAATACTACAACACCTTAGTGAAGAAGAAGTGGGTGCCAAAAAGGTGGGCGTGTACCGTGGCTTTAGTCAACCTTGGCATATACAATGATGTCAAGGAACTATGCCAACACATGGGTTTGGGAGATTTCTTTTTCCGTGGAGGATCGGGCGACAAATCACTAACTTGTGATTTCCTATCAACTTTGAAGTACAACGTTAGCAATGGAACCTTCCGATGCGCGATTGGGAATGAAGACATTGAGTGGAACACCGCGGGATTGAACACTTAGTTCGGATTTGAGATAGGAAAGAATCCAATCATTCCCAAAATCAATGAAGAGGCTCAAAGTATGTGGAAGAACATTGGATACGGAGAATACAAAGCGGGGATCAAGGGATCCAAAATTCGCCACCCGACACCTCGCTATGTTCACAAGTGCCTGCCAACACAATCTTTGCGAGAAGGGAAGCCGGAAAAATCAATGCAAGTGACTTGTACTTGCTATTGAGAGGAGCTACAACAATCTTGACGGGTGTTAACCGTCATGCCTTTGAAACTCCCGCATCCCGTTTAGATCTCGGTGGTGCATTGCTCCTCCACCTCATAGACATCCGGGAGACACTCTACAAGTCCAACGATGCAAATGCTCAACTAATGGTTGGAGGTATTGTGCACCCAATCTTGAGACACTTCGCAAACAATGGGTTGAGGATCGATTTTCCTCCAATCAAGGAACCCTCATTACTCATTGACATCTCCTACCTCAACATCTCACGAGTTCTAGGAGGAAAGATGGGATCGCAATACACCTATATCATGCACGACGACCGCAAGTTTCTCTTACCAAATCACGCGGCAACAAACCTCCGAAACCGCGAGAACATTACCTTCAATCCGCAAGAAGGCTTCTATGATCCCGAGGAGAAATCCTCCATATGGCCTTCGCGAGGTAAAAATAAGGCTCAAGACGGAGACAACGTGGGTAATGAAGAAGTTGTCAACGACTCAAGAGAAGAAGAAAAGCACTTTGGCTCTCACCGTTACCACTTCGAGCCTTATGACTGCGCATCATCCTCGAAACAAATGATATATGTGCATGACAAGCTTAAGGTCATGCAACGATAGAACAAATGGCAAGATAGAAAAATTCACAATCTTGTCAAAGTCGCCAAAAGTTTAAAAGGACAAGTGAAGTCTCTCAAGAAACAAGTCAAGGCACTTACACACAAGCTTTCGGGAGAAGAATCATCGGGAGCAAGAGAGGAGACCCGCGAGGAAGAAGGAGAATTCGATGAAGGAAGAAGACATTCATTTGGTGGAACCGAAGGCATTGGTGGTTTATGACCAATCGAGACACTCATCCTACGAGCCGCGAAGACAATGAAGAAGAGGGAGATCATCGTCGCCAACCGCAAGCAATGACTCCAACTCCATCAACACGGAGGAATCCGCGGGTTCCCCAACCTTTTGAGAACAAGGTACCAACAATTTCTCCATTGTAAATACCACTTAATCTTTTATTTTTTGCACTTGGAATTTAGGTCTTCTTCGTTGGATTTCATTTATTCACCGAGACGGTGATGAATAAGTCCGGGGGAGGAGATTGGTTGCTAATCATCATTTTAGTTGTTTTGTCTTGTTTTTCACTTCTTTGAGTCTCATATAATCTAGGATTGCATTGTTAATAGTTATGGCATAGAAAAACCAAAAAATCGAAAATTTTGAAAAATTTGTAAAAAAAGAAGCATATAGTTGCACTTCTCATATGCATGATATTAGGATTGAGTCTTAGAGCATTTAGAATGCATTTGCATAGGGGAACAATGATTGAATCGCCTTTTTAGTGGCAATTGCTTAGGAAACCAATCAAAACCCTTGTTAGATGTATCAAATAGCCTAAGTCAAACCGAAAAAATGGAAAATTCATGCTCGGAACTCTCGGCTTAAATTGTTTGCATCTAACTTTGATCTTGCATGATTTGATTTCAATCCTATTGAACTCAAACTTGAACGAAATTTGAAATTAATCTTGCTTATGGACTTGAAATTCTTTGACCATGGATAAACACATTGATACTTGGATTGACTTATTCCTTTTCACCACTCTCAATCAATCCAAGTAGCCATTCTCATTTTAAGAATGGTTCCTCGCCCTTAACCCGAACCTTTCTTTCAAGCCCCATAGTTTTTATATGATTGAGGTCTCCTTTTTGTGCTTTCATATGTAAAATCCCGTGAGTATTGGGACGACAAAGGTGACCCTTCTTAGAACTAGTCTCGCTTTAAGGCTAGCTTAGATAGGATGGGGATCAATTCGAGTGCCTATACTTGATGATCATGGGTTCGGGATAGTTAATAAACTTCAAAGAGGATCAATGAGAAAAGTCTAAGCAGAGAAAGAATGAAAGGATGTTTAGAACTCTAAGGGTGGAAAAATCTAAAGAAGAACAAAAAGAAAGCTAGCTCTAAGTTTGTAATGAGAAGAAAAGAAAAGAAGATCCTAGGCCAAAAAGAGAAATAATCAAGATGTCTAAAAGATTAGAAAAAGAGGGATCAAGGAAAAGAAATAAGAAAGATTGAAGAGCTTTAGCCATGAAAAGAAAAGGAACCCTTAGAGTTCATGATCAAAGGAACTAAAAGAAGTTGATCATTGAAGTGATTTGTGTGTTTGTGGGTGATTAAGAAGGGTAGAATTAGGGAGTCTACTTGGGAATGGAAATGAATTAGAGAAGGCAAATCTTTGTACATGCCAATTGTCCTAGTCTCCCTCGATTTTACTATTTGACAAGCAATTTTTCATTGAGAGAAACCACATTAAACACTTAAAACAAGCCTTGTGGTTCTGAAGTTTCTTATGGATTCTGTCCAAGGTTGTGGTTTCCTCTTCCAAAGTGATGAATCGGGATGCTCTATGTAATGCATCATCGATTGTCAGAGGCAAGTTCATGGTTAGTTCGAACCAAAATTCTGATCGGTACCAAAGACCTCTTCGCAAGGCTTCGATGGCTACTTGATCATTAGGATTCGAGAGCTTAGTTCTCACCGCCCTGAATTTATCTATATAAACCTTGAGCGTGTCCCCAACACCTTGCCTAATTTTCCAGAGATCTGCCTCAGAAGCCTATTTTTTTTATAAGAGTTGAGTACTGGTTCATAAAAGCGTTGGTTAGCTAGTCAAAGCAATCGATCGAGTTTTTTCGGGACCTGAGTACCATTCAAAGGATGCCCCTGTCAGGTTTTGGGCAAAGATTCGACAATATTTGGCTTCATACTCCTCGCAGATGAAGTGAGCCTTGATAATAGCTAGCCTAAAGGCTCTCAAGTGGGCCTTAGGGCCAGAGGTTCCGTCATATTCAGGGATTCGGATTTTCTACATGTCTCTTATATAAGAATTCACGATCCGATCTGTGAACGGTGCTCCTCGGGTTTCTTCGATTATACTCTCGATTGCGGGAGTTGAGCTTGTGGCCTTATGGACCTGAGCATTTAGTTTCTGGAGTGTTGCATGGGTTCTTTCCATGGACCTACGAATTGCTTCAAGTCCCTCTAGCTGAGGAGGGATTGAGTCGTTCTAAGGTACGTGGTTGGGTAGCTCACGAGGGAACCAGACCTGTTCGTTAAGGTCACTTCCCCAGGTGCGAGGAGAGTGGTGCCTCTCTTGGGTACCTAAGAGTAGGACATTAGCTCGGGGATTCGAATAAGCGAGATTCTCAGATTTATGTTGGACCTGTCCTCCATGATTAGGAGACGAGTTCTGAGTTTGGCGAACAAAAGCTAACGTTCCGCCACCTGTTATGGTCGAGGTATCACTTCCAGACCTAAAGACGGGAGGCGGTGGAGGCAGACCAAGGTTTTGTCCAGATACTTGATGAGGTACCTGTTCATGTATTGTGTTGGTGCTAGTGATGTTAGTCCTCATAGCCATGGTGGTTGGGGAAGCAAACACGTGGATTGTGCCCGATATTTTGGATTTCGAAGGGTGGTCCTTATCCTCCAACCTCTGTGGTTTCGGGAGTGAACTTCAGAAGACCTCGAGGGAAAGAAGGGCTAATCGCTATATCACTAAAAGTGACATCAGAGCCTCGTCGTTGTGGAGGTTGCAACTGAGGAGTTTGAGATCTGGTTACCGCCTCGATTTGTTGGTCATATTGTTGTTGTCGAGATGCTAATTGGTGAACCAAGTGCTCATTGTCTTAGGTTCTTTTCACCAATAACAACATCATTTGACGGATCTCGGAAAGTTGAGTCGACACTTGACTCGTGGCTTGAGCTAAAGGCAAAGATTTGACAGAAGCCTATTGTTCGGATTCGCCGAGAGCCAATGGTCTCAGATTGACGTTGCTAGAGATCCTCTGGAAGGCTATTCTTGGGTTTACAAGATCGGGTTGGGTCTCTCCCAAGGGGTGAGACTCGTTTTTTGCATCGGAGAGACGAAGCTTGATCAGGAGATCGGGAACTCTGCCGCTTGGTAAGCTGGGGCTAGGTGTCAAGGAGGCGAATTCAGGTTAATTCAGATCCCGATTGACTGGATCCATCTCTAGTTGCAGAGTAAGGGATTCAATATCTCTTCCCTATAGACGGCGCCAAAATGTTGGAATCAAATCCCACACCTAGAATGTGTTAATGGATTAAAGGAGAAGAGGAGTTTGTGGGATGAATCCCGTTATGAACTAATGATGGATGAACATAATAGAATTGGATTGATTCAACGAACTTTACAATCAATGTCTTGAGGATAATGAGATTAGTCAAATGTTTACAGAGAGAATGAAAAGTGTTTGTTTCCTATCTCGTGTTTTCTCTCAGGAGTCGATGTCCTCTACCTTTCTCCTTCCTCCCCTTATATAGTTTTTTGAACCCTATCTTCCCCTCTACCTACCATCCGAGATCTCCTCCTTCAACATTAAGGCTTCTTCCTCTTTTACCGTTGACTTGGCTTTGAAATGTTTTATACTCTCTATAGGGCCTCAAAACAATGAAATATTTTTCTAATACTCTTAATGGGCTTCGCGGAATCTGAGCCTAACAGTAATCATCTTGTCTTGGCCATCAAAGAAGCAAAAGAAGATGGCTCACTCCAAGGTCCGACCCAGGAGGGTATGGCAAAAATACCATTGTCCTTGAGCCCAAGAAAAAAAAAAGTTTGGTAAAGAAATAGGTCCCAAAACCTTTTACATACCAATATTTTAGGGCATAATTTTTTTTTTCGAACATGTGAGTCTGAAATTTTTTTGTTTTGCTGATTGTAAGGCCCAAAATTTTTATTTTTAACATTTTGAGGGTCCAAAATCTTTTTTGTCCAATAGACTCAGAAATGTTTGGGTCGGGGCTGCTCGGTCAGAGTACACATCTATTTCTTACAAATTCTATGAGTTTGAACGGATTTTTTGTGTGTCATTCTCGTTTTTCACTCTTAAATTAAGCATGTTGTGGTTGCCATGTCATTCAAGACTTAGTTCAGTGGGGATCTATGCGTGTTTCACATGTGTTCTCTCTTGATCAGCTTGTCGATGCTTTGACCAAGTCGTTGTCTTGTGGAAAGTTCTTACCAATGTGTGACCAGATTGATCTCTCCGCCCTAGATATAAGATACGTATTGAAGAGTAAGAATATACTTTACATATTTTATATAATATATTTTGTAATCCTACAGATTCCTATATAGTAGGAAAAACTTTGTGTATATGTGTTACGTCTACTTAGTAATAATCAATACAATTAAACACTAACTCATAGAATTTCGGCAAAACCAATTGTGTTCCTTCCCACACTCCTCGTCCTCCTCTTTGTTTCTAGATTCATCGTTTTTGAAGGCTAATGGTGGTGTGAAGTTCGACCAAAGTCATGGTGTTCTCATGATTGTTGTAATCGAAATCCGCCGATGTGGATATACAACGAGGAGACCGAGATAAATATCTTCGATTCCAGCGAAAGCCATAGCGGGGATTCGAAATCCAATCTGAAGATTGACATGTACATTTCATCATTTTCTTGTCCTAAAACGATAAATAATCGACAAGAAACACATACAAAATAAAGTTGTGTTTGGACGAAAGATAAATGAATTCTTTTAAGTTTGGCCTTTGTCGGGAAAAATTCAAACGAATTGGATCTCATTAGAACTTTTGCATTCGCGCAAAACTGGTCACAAATCCTTGTCGTGGTCATAACCAAGACTAAGAGAGAATATCCACAAAGATTCATCTCTATTAAAATAAGGACAAGCTAAAGAAGAGGAAATATTCCTTTACGGTTGGATGAAATAATTAAACTAGTATTTATCCATATCTTTCTTAAAAAATACGGAATTATCAGTTCAGAGGCATCATATGATATACAATTAAGAGGACCAAAGCCCTAACTTAGGCCTTGGTGTATGTTTGTTACACATTTAATCGATTCCTCTTTGTTTTCCTATAAAGATAAAATTTTCCTCTTTTTCACATTTTTCCACTTCATTCATTGTTTGATTTTTCTTTTGTCAACATTCATTGTTTGATTTTTGTTTCTATCCCAAGGAGAACCACCAAATATTCCCTAAACAGCGCATATCTTTTCTTACGAAAAACAACTGGTGCCACGTACTTGAGTTTCTATTTCGACAAATTTTTTGTCGTGCATAAGGCATTATACAAGAAACCTCAAAGATGAGACCGGCACTACTCTTAGTGGTCATGTATTTCAGAGCATCGAATCCTTTTTGGTTGTACAGATTTTTGTATGTTTTTATCCTCCTTGCTAGTTTCGCTGAATTTGTCCTTCTGTTCATTTGCACGAGAAGAGACAATTGACATTTTGGCTGAGCTTAGTTAGACTCCTCTCACTTTCTTCTTTATCAGAGTAGGGAGTGTCACTTCACTTCTGGCAAAGTTTTCTCTTCTTTCTTTGTAAGATCTGATGCTGAAGATGATTTACTTGCTCTAATAGAAACTCTTTCGGCAAAATAGATCATCAGCCTTCCAAAGACTTGACTTGCGAATTTTTCAAAACTCAAGCCTAAGATCATAGATTGAAAAAAAGCCCCAAGAAAGGTCGCAACTTACAAAAACTACCACTCGATTCGTTAGCAAGCATTGATCTACATTTGTTCCACTTCGACAGAGAAGCCACATTTGCAGCGTTTGGTTTTCACAGAGGTTTCCTCATCAAAGGTTTCTTCCTCATCAAGAAACACATGTTCATGGCTTTCATCTTCTCTACGGGACTTTATTTCTCGCGACTTTCCTCTCCTAACTCCTCCCTGCTTTTTAGATGATTTCACATCCTCCTCTGCCTTAACCATCGTCTCTGGTTTCACTTCCACACTTCTCGTTTCGATCTCTTTTGTGTCATTGGCGTAACGGTTATTTAATCTTTCACGAGTTATGATAGACGAAAGAAGCTGATACCATCTCGAAGCTGCTTCAGCTTCATTTCGTCTTCTCTCCTCTTCTTCTCTCTTTTCCTGTTCTTCTGCATATGCCTAAAACCGAAACCAAAAACGCAAGATAAATCCAAAGATCCATCCATATTCAACACGATCAAAATTCTGTGTTTTGGATTTGTATAAAATATGGAGTTTGTACCTCGAGGATTGTGTCTTTGAACTCTGTACAGACCACAATACCTTCAAAAATAGGAGTAGCACGTCCACCTCTGTACTCGAAACCAACCATTGCAGGTGCATAATCTATTCCAAATCTCTTGGCAACAGAAAATATTCGAGGAAACCTTAAGTGGACTGTTCCAGGTGGGAGACATTTCTCGGACCAGACATCAACTTGACCACGCTCGTTCTGAAACCCCAAAACACATTGAAGGGGATTTTACGCTATTTCTGGCTACAGATTCCACTGACGCCAATAAATAAGACAAGAGACGAAGGATTTTCTTTACCTTGGGAACAATTCCATTAACAGCGTGAGGGAGACATAATGGTTCCGTTTGCCACTTCCCGTATAGTTCCATGCACTGAGAACAATCTCCACTTTCCTTGTCCCCATCTCCATAATCTTTTACTTTCTTGAGCTTCGAGTTACGCTTAAGAATCTAAGGTAATAATAGACTTAAAGGGTTGATTATCAAACCAGAAAAAAGGGGAATGAATCAGGGATATAATAAAACATCGATACCTTTAAAGGAACTTCACTGGCCTTAAGTTGTAGCCCATCACGGAGCCATCTTTCTTTTGTTCTAAGCGTCTGTACACAAGTTCGAGGATAAACGGGATGACCAGAGCAAAGTCCCAGAACAGGACCTTTTGGGTGAAGTATCTGGTTCTTGTGAAGCCATTTCTCAATAGCATAGAGTTCATGACTTTTATAGGCCTACAAAGATTAATAAAGGTCAAAGAAGGTTTAAGTGAAGCATCAGCTTTAAATTTGTTTGTTAGGTTACACCGATTCTACCTGCTGGTTAGTGGGAAGAGGCTCAGTAAGTGTCCGAGTAGCTAACTCCATATCTTCAAGAGCACTCCTTATCCCAACGGATGAGCTACTTGAGCAAGCATTGTTAGCTGAACCCCCAGTTGCGGCTGACTCTAGTTCTCTTAGCGGTGCTAATACCATATCCCACCACAGTGAATTCACCCGTTTGGATGAAATCGTGTGCCACTTTGTACAGTACCTGGATAAGAAAAGTGTCAAAGGAACTAGACTGAAGACAAATATTTAAAAAGAGAAACTGTTTGCAGGAAAAGGAAATTAGAAAAAAAAAAGACGCCGACTGTCCAATATGCAATTGCGTTACAGGCTATACACAAACCTGCGAGTGACATCTTTGGCTCCACCACCAGCGAAGGCAACAACATATCTAAGAAAGGTTTTGCACGCAGCAGCTGCAGGTTCTACCATTTGCTCTGCATCTAACATACCATTAACAGTATCCACATGAACCCATTTCCCATCCATGTTTTCCCCATTACAATACACCTCAGCCCAACAGAGAGGAGAATCAACTTTCTTAGAACCAATAGCTGTGGACATCACTTGTTCAGAAGATGATAAACCATCAGTTTTCTTTGTTATATCTTGACTTTTCTTTTTCTCATTCACTTCAGAGCTCTGTTGGTTGTTTGCAGTTGCAGTTGCAGCCAAAGCCATTGCCAGTTGCATCTCGAACTCAACATCTCCTTTCCTCCTTGTTCCGTCAGGTTTTCTGGAGGTTTCTGCTTCACATGATGAGTTGACAGTATTGTCTTGCAATTTATCAGAACCCACGGGGTTCCGATGCTGAGACTCAGAGGTTTCACAAAGACTTTTACTCTCAACACAGGAAGAGGATTTATTTGGGTATGATGAGATGGCTTGCTGTTTCGGCACCATAAGTGTTGAGGTCCGGAATATCCCATGCTTCTTTTTAGCTCTGTTTTCACCTGATGATTCATCCTTGTCAGCGGCTGGTCTTAAGGGTGCAACATCAAGAACAGACACAAACCTGTTGAACTCAAATCAGTACCGAAAAATCGTAAATAGAGCATAGGTACCGTTAATCTGCAAAATTTCAGAAGTATGGCACCCTAACTAATATTTAACGAAGATTAATATTGAAAAGCGAAGCATCAAATAACAACAAACATTATGAAGCTAATACCAAGCCAAATAGGACATAAGAATCCCCATTATTCAGAAAACTTATTACACGTGCAAGAACAGACCCTCAAGCCACTTTTGACACGGTGTAGCCGACACAGGAAAAAAAAAAGATTTAAATCAAGCACATAAACAAATTATGAATACTCTTATATGGCAACAGTAACAAGTATCACATACCGAGCTGTGAGCTTCAATGCTCTAAGCAAAGCAACAGTCAGTGCTCCAAGCTGTAAAAATTATCCCATAAGTTTCCTAAAGATTAGCAATGATCAATATTGGACCACCATTTTCCTAAAAGGCAGATTATCTTTGGAAAAGCCAAACAGTGTTGTAACCTTTCACATATAGAGACTCAAGGTACTTCGGAATAAAGAAACCACCTTCTTTGAATATTTAAATCCACAGATGGAGAATGAAACTAAGAGTCCAAGAATGACAATTTGTCATACATCTGATCACAAGCTTACCTCTTCAGCTGTGCCTTTACGAGATTCAAGAGCAAATGCTAGGGAAGTACGAAAAGATTTCTCAGAACTGGGAGTACAGCTAACAGAAAAGTTTCCACGAACCTACACTTTGAGCCAGGAAAAAGTTGGTAACTTTCCATCAGAAACATAAGAAAAGCTACATATCTAAAGCCATACCCAGCGTAGAAGAGGGGCTATATCCCTGACAGTAACTTTCTCGAGATTTGATGCATTTGACAAGTATAATGGTAGAAGTGAAAGCAAGGCAGCCTGCACATCAAATTTAAAAGTTGGGTTGCTGGTTGTAACATAAGCAACCAATAAGAAAAATATAACTTTAAAGCAGTGGATGATAAGGGATACATGTTATTTACCTGAATCAAGGGATCATTACAAGCATTGTCAACTATCCTCCCTCTTGCAAGCAGACAGAGCAAGTGAACCTTGTGAACAAGTTCTGCCCGTTCCTTTTCGAGAAAGCACAATTCTCTTAAGTAATCATTCATTCTTTTAAAGGATAAACAGAAGTAACAATATAGCGTTTTGTGGTGTTTTCTTACACACGGTATACCTTGTCTTCTGCTGTTGCGCGGTAAGCATTCTTCTGCCTCTTTGTATCAGGCACATCATCAAGTTCTATGCTTAACTCTCTGGTTTCATCAGTGTAAGCCTCAACTGTGTTACCAGGACTAGGAATTGGACAGTCTTCCCAGTCTGAATCATTCATTTCATCATCGCAGCCTACACTTTTACCAGATCCCCTCTCCTCTATAACGTCATCAGTTAATTTTGACTTGACGGCTTGCTTCCCCTTGTCATTTTCGCTTTTCTCCCGCTGCAATGATAGAAAAATTATTATAGTCTCCAAGACAACAGAGGAACTAGATAAAACAAGATTCACTGCTACCACTGAGACTAATCAATCTTCCAGAAATTGCTGCTACCTAAGTAAACTTAGTGACATCAACAAAAAAAATACCGTTCTTGGCATGAATTGAGAAACTAACCTTTGCGGAATCAGAGTTCTGTGCACTATCATCATCTGGCTTCCTCTTGCCTCGACGAGCACTGCTTCTGTCAAGAACTTTGTTCACTGCTTCTCTCGATGCAGCTGTAAGTCTACCATTCTTACTTTCACTTCTAGGCTTCATCTTTTTAAGTTTTCTCAAGATAACCCTAATAAGCACTAGAGAACCAAAATTCGAAAAAAAAAAGAGAGAGCGTAAGCCAATGACCAAAACTTCTCAATCGTTATCGACGGAATCACATGTCTCCATTAGCGGCAAACATCGCAGATCTATTAACAACAACTTCGGAGGCGAGCAATGAATTTTCTTCTCCACGAGTTTCTCAGAAAACAACGCAGGGCAAATAGTAATACAAATTCGAATTCACGAGATACTTACCAACGAATCGATCACACGGCTCACACCACTCACGGTTGTGAGAGACAGAGAGTTGCGCCGGAGTGTTCGATTTCACGCGCCAATTTTCTCCCGCGCGGTTAACAGCGACCGACGTACGGAAAAACTCTCTTCCAGAGGAAGTGGGAACAATAATTTGACCGCAAGGGTCAGAGATTAACTTAGATGGGACCCATCAAATCTTTAAACGGCTTTGATGTTGCCACGTCACCTCTCCCTTTTATGGTGTCTTCTTTTCGTAATTAACAACTACTACTTTTTGATTTTTTTTTTTAATTTATATATCAATCAATTCATTTTATTATAGTAACACTTCACAACTTGAAATCCAGTAACCAATTCGGAAGAAATGAATATACAAAAATGATATTTCTATCACAAATCATAATGACTTGTGCTATACAGTATGTTTAAAGTTTAACGTACGAAAATTTAAAAAAAATAGAAAATTGAGGAAAGAAGGTTTGCAGTAGGGATGGGCAAAATATTCGTTATAGTTGCTTTGATCCGTTATACGCTTTGATTTGATCCGAAAAATTCGAATTTCCGTAATCTTTCGGAGAAAGCAAATATCAAAAATTAGTATCTGTTAAAAACGGAGCAAAGCACAAATCTAACTAATTAAAAAGAGTTAATTGTGGCTCCTAAGGATGTCCACCTAAGCCTACACCCAAAATCCCTCTCTTTATGTCACATTAGCTTTTAACGCTCTGTAGTTTTAACCCCATTAACCCCCAGACGCCATGTCATTTTAAAAGTCTCGACATTTGCTACAATGTGCCAAACAACAAGGTGTTTCCTCTATTTTCCTTCTAGGCCAAGAAGTCCAAAATATCACTTTAGCCCTTTAAACCAATGAGGTCTTCTGCTTCAAC
>OVAN01008261.1:0-18316 GCA_900406275.1 Anastatica hierochuntica | reverse complement strand
GGCCTCCGGTCTTGGTTCAATCGACGTCTAGATCGGCTTCTAGTTCGGTCGTCAATCGGTTCCAAGACTCGTTCGTAGGTCCTGCGTCAATCGGCGCTTTAGACATTTCTTCAAAACGATGCGGTTCTCTAACACTTTTGGTGGTTTTGTATCACTTTGGAGGACGTATTGTGTGGCCTCATGAGAGTTATTCGAGGGCCATTGATGCTAACTTTGGCACTCAGATGCTTTAGTTGCGTGCGGACGGACAGACTTCATTCGGTGATTGGTCATGATCGACTATCTTCGAAGCTTTGAAGCCAGGTCGGGAAGAGACAACCTGAACGATGAGAATCTTGGAGCTTTCAGATGTCCTTACGATTCCCATGTCCGAAGGAGAAAACATCGTTTCCGTGGTCCTTTTCGGGCGTCGATTTCGTCGGGACAGTTTTTGACCCCAACAAAAACCACGCTATGCTCAAGAACTAGTGGAAGGACAAAGTTCTTCCAAGACGGAAATGAATACCAAGACGGAAGCCATGTATCGAGACATGAACATCAAGCATGAGGCTCTTGCTTCACATATGAAGGTAATTGATTCTCAAATAAAACAAGTGATTGCGGACCAAAACGGAAATGTCGTGGTTGAAGAAAAAGGAAGGTCAAGCAAGGACTTTCCTAATTTCTTCTTGGAAAAAATCAACAACAAATCTCAGCCATGGGACGGTATTGTTTTCACTCTTGAAGAAGAGAAAATTATTGATTATTTTGAGAATCTCTTTTTGAATCCCCTTGATGAGATTATTGATAGCTTGGATGTTGAATTGGTTGGAAACCCACTTGAAGAGCAAGGTCATGCCGAATTTGACCTTAAATTCAATGAAACAAGCACTTTAATTGGAAAGGAGTTTGAGAAGGAAGACACTCCTTTTTCTAAAGGAGATGTCGAAAATGAAGAGAAGAAGAAAGAGCCTTGGATTGATGATAAGGCTACTAAAGAGGAAAGAGTTAAGGAATCTAAGGAGGATGGAAGCTTCAAGGAATAAGAAGATCTCAATGTCTCAAGCGAAGAGACATTTGAGAATAAGGAAGAGGAACCAAGACTTCCTAGTGACGCGCCTAGTGAGAGGAATATAAACGAAGAAGAATTTTCTATCTTGGATTATTCGTCTCCGAGTACCACTTACCTTACCCTCGGTGCTATAAAAAAGAAATATTGGGAGTACTCTATCGCAAGATGAATTGGGATGGCGACTTAGACATTCTGCAAGAATGGTATGAGAATGCCAAAACCAAATGCAAAATCCAAAGAGAATCTTGAGAAGAGCTTGACTACCATGGAGAGGGTAGAAAAGGTTTTACAAGCTAATACTATCCCAATTTATATAGAAGGGGAGAAATTCTTGAAAAAGAGCAATGATGAAGGAAGATTTGTTATACCTTGTGCTCTAAAAGGCTCCCTTTTGAAGATGTATTAGCGGATACCAGTGTTAGCTTGAATGTGATTTCCCTAGACCTTGTCAGGGATCATGGCTTGAAAAGTTAAATCAAAGAAGGAGCTACTCCCACACTTTTAGGAGACGTTACAAGGAAAGTCCCAATGGGAAGATCGAAAGATGTGAAGCTAAGGGTGGGAAACACCTTTGTGGAGAGCAAATTTGTTGTGATAGATAACAAATCTAATCAAGCTAAATTTCCAATCATACTTGGGACTCCTTTTTTGTTGACCGCGAGTGCTATAATTGATTTTGAAGTCAAGAAGTTGACTTTAAAGTATGTTGACAAGGGAGTATCCTACCCTATGTTTGACCTTGATAGAGACATTGTATATTGTGGTACCATGTGCCAATGTAAAGCAAGAGATATGCTTACGAACCATAAGAAGAAGGTAGCTAATGAAGAGGAGATGCAAACACTTTGGTCTTCAAGCTTCAAGAGTGGGTACAATCCAAATGTCTACAAGGGAAAATGGGTTGAGAACTTCAACAAGATCAAATAATGGCCAACAAGGAAATCGCCAAGAGGACCAAACTTCGAAGAGATGGTCCTCCACTTGATTCACTAAAAGAGAAAAAGAATGGTCAAGCTAAAGACCTTAAACAAGAGCACTTAAGAAGCAATCTCATGAGTATCCTTTGTACATATCTCTTTTAAGTTTTAAATTTCAAGTCTTTTAAAATTCAATAATGATGATGTGTCTTGGAAAAATCTTGTTCTAAAGTCATTCTTTTGCTCAAGCTTAGGTGCCAAAGGAGATCTATTTGAATCAAGGATCAAAATCCACGAAGGATTAGGGTGTAGACACTTTCAATGAGTCACTATGACTTAATACTAAGAACATTCCTTGTGCTTAGGTAAGTTCTCTTAAATACAAGCTATGCATTTGCATTTCACCATTTTAAAAGATTTTCAAGAGTGATTTTGCAAAAACTTTATTTGAGAGAACTTAACCATTTTTCATCCAATTTCAAAACCTTTGGTCCTAATCTTTCAAAAAATAACTTAGTTTTTCCTCCAAAATTGAATTTCAAAATTTTAAGGGTGATTTTAGTGAATTTTTGTCATTTGGTTATGGAAACAATTTTCAAGGGCCAATTTTGTAATTTTTAAAAGTCTCACCTACTTGAACACTCCACCATCATTTGCACATGTTGATTGAAAAAGCAAGAATCTTTCTCTCCTTTAGCTTAAAGAAATCGACAACCTTGTCTCCTAAAGCTAAAGTTTTGAGTTCTTATAGTATTGAGAGAATTCTTGCAAGTTCTTTCATATTTTCAAGTGTTTTACAAGTTCTCAACTCTCACAATCCTTTCTACATCAAGAAAGCAAAGGTATGAAACAAAAACTTCTCCTCTTTTGAGATGAAATTTTCGATCTTGACATTGAGAAATGAAAATGATGTTTTTGTGAGTTGTCTTGATAACTTAAGCTTAGTTGTTGAGTTTTCATGCATTGGACCTTCTTGAAAACAACTAAAAATGATTGATTAATGGATTGTGATTCTTGGTGAATAGTGGTCACACTACAAGAAAACAATCAATCTGCAAGGAAAGAGAGAAGATTTCCTCGCAAAATCACCGTTTGCGAGGAAAATTTTCCGGCCGTTGATCGTTAGTCGCAAAAGTATTTTCTTCGCAATTTCCTCGCAAAATTGTGAGGAAAAATAGGTAATAGTAGTTTCTTCGTAAATTTGCGAGCAATCTGCGAGAGACAAATTTGCGAGGAAATTGTAATCATATATAGCATCGTAAAATTTTGGGGTGAACTTTCGCAATCCTCTCAATTCATTGCTAAATTTTGCGAGAGATTTCCGAGGAATAGTCATAATTTTGTCGCAAAATATTTACGAGGAAATTGCGAGGATTTGCGAAGATTCTTCACAAGTTCATCACAAAGATTTTTGCGAGTATATTGCGAAGATTTGCGACTGATCCTCGCAATGTACTAAAAATTATTTTGCAAGGGATTTGCGAGAGGCTCCTTCAATTCTCTCGCAAAATACGTTTTTTTAAAAAAATTAATCAAAAAAATTAAAAATTAATAGAATAAAATAAAATTATGAAAAATGAAATTAAAAATACAATTATTTAAAATATGTATTTTACATAATTAATAATTGGAAACTAAAACAATAAAACATTTAAATATTTTACAAATCTAAAATAATAAATACCTAAAATATAATCGTTGTCTGCTCCTGATTCTGCTGTTGTCGTTGCTGAGCTGGCCCGTACCGTAACAACCGAGCGTACTTGGAAAACTTCGGGTCATTCTTCTCCATCCAGTCGATGAGAAGAGCATGTGATCGAGTCCGCTCCTGGTATTCGGCCATCTCTGACCTAACCACGCTGACCTCCTCGCTAGTAGCGGTAACCTCCTCGCCAGCCGCCATGAGCGCCGCCTCAGCCCTATGAAACATCTCCTCTAGATCTCTCGAGCTGGATCGGGACGGCTGAACACTGGTGGCAGCTGAAGACGCCTCAGATTGCAAAGATCTAACTCCAAAAAACCGGCCTTTCGACCGGGGAGCAACCTACAATATAAAAGAAAAAATTAAATATTAATAATATTAAAAAAATTGAATAAAACAAATAATTTAATAAAAATAATTAATTACTGACCTCTGCAAAAATCCGGTTCTTCTCGAGTTGCGAAAGACCGCAAGATTTGACCGAGCTATCCGGGTTCTCCATCGAAAATTGGATCTCGGCCTCATCAATGCGCGCAGAGACGCTTGGGCTTCGCATCAATGAACGTCTTGTCTGACCTCTTCTTCGTCTCTTCTAGCAGAACTAGAAGATCCGAAACGTCATAGTCTGTGCCCTTAGCCTTATTACAAATAAAAATTTTAATAGTTGTTTTATTAAGCAAACTAAAAAACTTTAAGCATTTAATTATTTATTTAAAATAATTTGAAAATTTTACATACAATATTCCAGGCCTTAGCCTCGAAAGAATCTCGATCGGAAGTGTGTGTAGCCTTGACCCTTTGTGTCTCGGGGTTCTTGCGAGCCAAGATACACTGCTCGCTCCTAGCTGTGTGGGTCCCTCTCTGCACTGTCCGACTAGCTGGGCCCACAGCCCCCGTCCATCCACTCCAGCTTGGAGTTCTCCGGATTGGCCCCACTTCTTCTTCCATCGCCTGACCTGGTCCAGGAGGCAGGCTTTGAGTTTTGTCTCAAACTCATCCTGGACCCGCTCGTCGTACATATTATCCCAGTTGTGCATTTGCTGGGTAACAAAATTTAATATTACATTTATAATAACTAAAAGTTTTATTTCAGAAAAATAAAATTTTAATAACTTACAACGAAGACCTCGAACCAGCCATCGATGACAGCTCGAGGAGTCTTCGAGAAGCTCGTGTATGGGCCCGTATAGTGGCGCATGAAGATCTTCGTGATTTCCTCGCTTTTTAAAAAATTTAAAAAATCATTCGTAATTGGTTTAACGTATACGGTTTCAGATTTTTTTTGGAAGTGTGATATAGTCAAATCCAATTCTGCAGAATATGTCAAGTATATCCGGTACATTTTATGTAGGCGCCACGCCGCCATCGTCGTATCACCAAGGTATGTATTTCTTTGTTTGAACGGTTGGTAGGAAGTAATACTGAGTAAAGTGAGAAGTTTCTTCAGTTAAGCTTCCAGCAACGATCGATCCCTCGACTCGAGCTAGGTTTTTCGCTTTTTCTTTCAAGTATTTTATATATCGCCCAAAGGGGTATATCCATCTGAAATGTACCGGACCGGGTAGAGACACTTCATGCGGGAGGTGAATCGGTAGATGCTCCATAACATCAAAGAATGAAGGGGAAAATATATTTTCCATGTTGCTAAGCAGAACATGAATATTACTCTTCATCTTCGCAATCCCCTCCTCAGTCAATGTCCGCGTACATAAATCGCGAAAAAATAGTTCAATGCCTGCATATGAAAAAATATTTAGAGTAGCTAATTAACTTATATTTTCATGCATATACATTCATTGAATGAAGAATGAAAATACATTTAATACATTTAATACCTGCTATTGCTTCGTGCACATGTTGTGGAAGTAACTCGCGTAGAGAAAAAGGTAGGAGCCGCTGCATAAATACATGGCAATCATGGCTTTTCATGCCCGAAAATTTTTGTCTCTGCTCAACGCACCTTGAGAAATTAGACACATACCCATCTGGAAACTTTATGGGTGATTCTGCCCAATCAAACATTGCTCTCTTCGCTTCTGTTGTTAATCGAAAGGTGGGAACTGGTAATTTCCCATCTCTTGTAATATGCAACTCGCTCCTTGCACAAATGTCAACCAAATCACGTCTAGAATTGACATTGTCTTTCGTCTTACCTTGCACATTGAGAAGGGTATGCATGATATTGTCGAAAAATTTTTTCTCACTGTGCATCACATCAAGATTGTGTCAAGCCAATTGATCTTTCCAATATGGGAGATCCCAGAAGATTCTTTTTTTATGCCAATTGTGACTTTCCAAATATCCATTAGGCATGTTCGGTCTGCTGTGCCAATTTCCATCATGCTTCACCATTTCTTGAGAACTGTAATACTCAATTTGCTCCAACACAACATAACTACTCATAAACACCGGGGGAGGAAGTTTCGCAACTTTGTTCTTCCTGAAAAAATTCTTGTTCCTCCTATAATGATGGGACATCAGTAGAAATTAACGATGACAATCAAACTAGCAAGGTTTATGTCCATGCTTAAGTTGAAATGCTTCAGATTGATGTGCACAATAAGGACATGATAACCTTCCATGGGTTGTCCATCCAGATAGCATTTCGTATGCGGGAAAGTCGCTGATTGTCCACATAAGTGTCGCACGCATCTTAAAGTTTCTCGATTTTGATTGGTCAAACCTACGAACACCTGCATTCCACAAGTTCTGCAACTTATGGATCAAAGGTTGGAGAAAAACGTCTAAAGATATCTTAGGGTGCTTTGGACCGGGCACTAAAATGGTAAGGAATAGAAACTCCCTCTGCATGCACATCTCGGGTGGGAGATTTTATGGCGTCAAGATGACAGGCCACAAGGAGTGGTTTCTTCCGGACATCCGGAATGGACTGAATCCATCTATACACAAACCAAGATACACATTTCTGCACTCGTTAGCAAAATCAGAGTATACCGTCTGAAAGTGCTTCCATGCTTTCGCGTCTAACGGGTGTGTAATCTCTCCCTCCGCATATGTATGTTTTGCATGCCATCTCATGGCGCCCGCTGACATTCCCCTAGTTTTGGCTTAAGGCTTGTCGTACTACTTCTGGACCCAGGATATTTCTCAAGTTCAAAACACTCCCAACAACACTGACTAAAAATACCCACTTATGACTCAACATTTGAATTTTAAAATGGAGTCGACTCGGCAATATCTACTTTCTATTTTATAAATTTTTAAAAACCAAACGACGTCGTCGAACACAAACATATCAAAAAATTATTTTACGAAATTTAATATCAAATGAGAGATACTAACAGAAAAGAGATAATAGAAGCCTTTTAAACTGGTCACGTCATATTTTTAAGATGTTCTCAATACTTGCCACATCAGCTCCTAAACTAATATAATTGTGTTGGAAATTTCCCACGTCATCCAAATTTCTCCACTTCAATACTAAAGCTTCTAATAATTGTCTATGCATAGCCAAATTCTTATACATTAATGGTTGTCTCTCATCCAAGCTCACACCTATCAAAACCTTTATGATTCCTTCCTTCGAGAGACCACTTCATCTCCTACCTTTTGCCATTACCTCTTTTTGCCTTTGTAAACTAAATCTCTTTCACAAACCCAAACGTCCTCCTACTTCATCACTCTCAGTTGTCCATCTCCTATGCCATTAAAGATGCTTGATTTTGCATTTGGTTCTCCATTAAATCCCCCATGACTCCACATCTTCTTCTTCGGAGATGCTCCAACTAACACCTCTTTCGCTAAATATTGCTCTTCTCACAGACCTTATAAAACCAGTTAGTACCCACTAACCCTCACAACCAATTCAACACTATCTAAAACTAATATGAGGAACGCCACCGTAAATCTTGATAGAGAATAAGGAATATTCTCCCGTAATTATATCCTCTCTAGTGGAACAGCTCATCTCTTCATCGATCACCTTCCTCTCTTCTTCTTGCTCTTCCTCCATTTTCTCTTCTTTCATCTCACAACGGATCTTTTTTTGTTTCTTCGTTACCCAAATATGTCCTTAGTCCAAATGGTACGCCAAACATCTCATGCTCCCTCCATGACCTTCTCTCTATCATGTTTCAGATATAGCCTAGACATGAAACAACTTCAAGCCTCTTCTTCAATTGTAGAAAAAATCAAAGAAGTATTTCAGGTTAAATGCAAACAAGTCTCGAGGACCATATGGTTTTACATCAAGATTCTACAAGGCAACATGGTCTATCATAGGAAATGATGTAATTGAAGGGATTCATGCCTAATGCACCAAAATCTACAATCCTCACTATGATTCCAAAGAAATCTTGTTCCACTTTGATTTTTCTGATTTCAGACCCATCTCATGCTCCAACACTCTATATAACATCATATCCTATCTACTTGTTACTAGACTTAAACCTATTATGCCAAATTTTATTCTAAGTAAGGAAACAACATTTGTCAAGGGATGATTGCTAGTTGAAAGCACTATGTTAGCAAGTGAATTGGTAAATGGATATCACATTAAAAAAAAAAGAACCAAAATGGTCACGGTCAAGATAGATATATTAAAAACTTTTGATTGTATCAATTGGAAGTTCTTATATTGCAGCCTTAGAATAACGGACATGTCTGAGACTTTTATCAGAAGATTGAAAAGTTGTATTTGTATTCCTAACTTCTCAATGGGCTACAATAGTGAAATACATAGATACTTCAAAAGAACTAGGGGTCTTAGGCGGGGGATCCTATTTATCCTTATATCCTTGTCATAGTTATGAATCACCTATCAATGCTATTAGATAAAAGGTCTGAGAAGGGGTTGATCGAGTATCATCATAAATGTGAAGCTTCAAAAATAACACACATTTGCTTCGCCGGTGATCTCCTTCTCTCTAAAGATGGAAAATTAGATTCAGTTAAGAATATTTTTCTTATTCTGAAGCAATTTGGAAGATATTTGAGATCTTTATCAGCCTTGCAAAAAGAAGAATTTTCTCATCAGGATTAAGTGATTCAGTGGTTGAAGCTATATTTATATCTATCTAAAGGAATAAAACTTGGTTCTTTACCTATACGTTACTTAGGCTTGCCTCTATAAATAAAGAAGCTTATTATGCTTGATTGCACTCCTCTCCTACAATCGATCAAAACAAAGTTAAACAGTTGGGCTGCTAAGTCTCTGTCATTTTCAGGCAGATTGCAACTTCTTAAATCAGTTAGAACTGGCTTCTGGACTTCCACTATCCTGCCAAAAATTGCATTAAGTCCTTAAACTTCTTGTTATCAACATTCCTATGGAAAGAGAAATAGAAGGGAATAACTCAGCAAGAGTGGCTTGCAATACAATAACACTTCCAAAAACAGAAGGTGGATTAGGCATCTTGGATCTGCTAACAAGAAATAATGCAAGTGTTATGCGCCTCATTTGTATGCTCTTCTATAGATCAAGAGCCGTTTGGATGGCCTAGATTAAGAAATGTATGTTGAATGGTAATTTGAGCAATTTTTGGACCCTGAAAACAAGTCAGAAATATTCACGGTTAGCAAATAGACTTTGAAAATCAAGAGATCAGGTCTTTAATTGGATAAATATATGTGTTGGGAATGGGAGAAACTGCAGATTATGGACGGATAGTTGGAGCCCTTGGGGGCAACGTAGTGATATATCTTGGACAAGAATAGATTATAAGAATGGGAATCAAGAGGCATACTTTGCTATTAGATTTATGGAGGGAAGATAATTGGACGACTACACATGCAACGTTAGAAAGGCAACATAATCTCCTTACTCACTTATCCGAACTAACACTTTCAGATGATGAAGATACCTATGACTAGTGGTTAAACAAAAATTTAAAAGGAGTAAACTCAACAACGAAACTTTACAATGAGTTAGGAGAAAATTACCCGAGGTGTCGTGGCATAAAGTGATATGGTTTTTCCCAACATAATTTCTTGTTTGAGTTTAACAATCCTAGTTCACGCTTGGTTTAACTAGACAATTTTAGTTTCTTGGGTTGTAATGGTTTTGTAACTAGGTCATACGGACTATGTAAACATTTTAATTCTCATGCTTTTAATGGTACAACCTTTTACCAAAAAAATCTTATTAATTAAAAGGTCCAAATTCTAACTCCTAAAGTTGTCCACGTCATCATTCCAACCAAAACCCCTCCCCTTGTGCCAAATCATCGTCGAACACTCCGCTATTTTCAGAACACACGTCGTGCCATTTGAGAGCCACGCTACTAGCACCAAAAAATGGCATCCATTTTCCTCCCTCTCTTGGGCCACGAGGACCATGTACTCATTCTGGCCCAACGACTTCGACTTTGTCTCCCTCCCTATGTGAACTACGATAATCCCTTTTATTTGCAGATGAAACTTTAAACCGTTTTACTCTCTTCCTCTTCCATCTTCAATTCTCCACTCTACCTGCTCCACTTTGTTACACTTCCTCTATTCATTGTTGTATTTGAATTCATATGTACAGAGTAGCCTCTCCATCCATTCACAAAGCCTTCATAGAATTGGATGTTGTATACCCACCCCGACTACACATTCCTCTTCCTGTAACGCCATTTCCACCAACTTATAAAGCAGCGCTCTTCTACCAACATGTGCAGAAGCTAAGCTTTAAGAGTTTATACAGTTGGAATCTGAGCTTTTGAAGAAGTTTAATGTTGTAGAAGATGGAAAAAATGATAACAATGACGAAGATGAAATCAAAAGTGAATAAATAGGGATCCTTTTGAAATCTTTCTTTGATTATTTTATGTGGATTTGGTCTTTGGATTAGTTTATTTGTTAATTAATAATATATCTCTTTCTTTTTCTAAAGTTGAGACTTAAACGAAGAAGAAGAAGAAAAATAAAAACAAGAGATTTTTTGTCGATTTTTTCTCTCTCTTTCAATTTGTTACTTTTGGTGTTTAATTTAATAATTTGGTTTTGGATTATGTTATAGGCAGAAGAAGGAATTGCCTCCAAAAATCGGTCCACCTTGATTCCTGTTGTTAAGCTCTTCCAATCTGGAGAATCTCTTAAAGGTGAAATCCAACAGTATAAGGATGAGTAAGTTTACATTACAACTCTATTTCTTGTTGTAGATCATTTTAAGAGAAATTTTTCATATGTTACAGCATGCAATCGGCATATATTTGTGTAGATTCATCTCTTTTTCGTTTCAAGATTTGTCATTTGTTTATTATCTATGTCCTGTTTGAGTGAATTATTTATGCTCGCCATTTTTAAAAACCATCATCACACTTCACCATTATACATTTGGATTTTATTTCTATATGAACATATATTATATATTTGTTATTATTGTAGCTCATGTGCTTGTGTTTATTCATATATACCAACTCCTCTCCTCCTCCTACTTGCTTTCTTGAACGATCATAAACAAAAGATAAGCCAAATCATCAAACCATGATGACGAAGAAGAAGAAGAAGAAATAGAGCATATCTCAATCTTTTGTTGATAAAAAAATCCAAAAAAACTCTTGAGCCATCATCATATTCTTCTTGACCTTCACCTACGGTCCTCTCCATTTTCCATTCTAAGGTGACTTCTCTCTCTATTCGATCTTCGATTCTTGCGATTATCATATCTGAATTTGAGGTTTAGGTTCTTGCTTTTATGTTTTGTTGTATGCAAGTCATAAAGACTTGAATCATATGTTCAGAAGCATAAGGAGTAAAAACGTGCCCAAATTGTCTTCTTAGTCTAGAATTGTGAGATGTCCCAAGTGCCAAAATATTCTCCAAGAACCTATAGATTCAACTACCTATAAGTGTAGTTGATGAGATTTGATTCTCCAAGGCACAATAGCCT
Source organism: Anastatica hierochuntica (assembly GCA_900406275.1). NCBI lineage: Eukaryota > Viridiplantae > Streptophyta > Magnoliopsida > Brassicales > Brassicaceae > Anastatica > Anastatica hierochuntica. The sequence continues at coordinate 6,812 of OVAN01008261.1, read as the reverse complement.
TCTTTAAGCGTGTTAAACTAATATCGATAAGTAACAGTCTTTCTGCATAGTTATTCTATGTTTCTTGTGTTGGTTCTTTTAATGCAACGAAACGTTGGAAACTAGAAGACAATCATAACTCTAATCCAGAGGCTTTCCTTTCTTCTAAAATCTGCATTTTAAGTTCCTAGGTAGACTCAACAGAAGGTCGTAGTAAAACACCAATGAGGATTACTCAGTGAGAGTATAATTTCAAAGCATAATCTTTGGTTGAAAGAGGTTATCATTCGGAACCGTTTATAAGCATGAGACATCAAATATCCGCAGAGAATGGATGAGAAAGGATGATGAGTTTGGTGATTTTGATGATTTTGCTTCAGCAAGAAGCTCTCCATATAACCCACGTAACAATGCCTCAGAGTTGACTCAACACGATGGGAGATACGAAGATCTACCTCGAGTTCCTTTCTATCTATCATTTGTACATACTCATTTTATACTTATAGACTTGTATAGTATAGGAATACTTGTATAGACTTCAATACTTGTATAAATATTGTGAATGTACACTCATTTACAATTAATGAAGAAAACATTTCTTTAATACTTTTCTATTATGGTATCAGAGCGAGAGAGCTAAGCTCCATGGATTTTCTTCATTCAAATCTTCATCTTCTTCATCATTTACCTAGATCAATCGGAATCGAATTCAATAGATCAGTTCTTCTTCTTCTTCTTCTTCTTCTTCTTCTTCTTCTTCTTCTTCTTCTTCTTCTTCTTCTTCTTCTTCTTCTTCTTCTTCTTCTACTTCATCAATTTTTTTCGATTTCACCGATCAATTTTTTGAAAATAAAATCTGATTTCACTGTGTTTTTCATCCGATCTACTATTTGAGCTCAGATTCATCTTCTCCGACTTCGAATCAAGCTTCGCTAGAGCTGATCATGCCAAAACGAAAGTGTAAATCAAAATATCAATCCAAAACTCCGGATTCTCCTATAGTTGAGTCTCCGATTCATAGATATGTTTTGAAGGATGATACAAACACTCGAGAGATTTATGGATCTAACATTCGAGTTGCTTCATCATCGAAATCTACGCATCATTACTTTGAGGTATTTGATTCTCCCGATAATCAACATAGTCCGTATCATTTACATAGTTCAGATCATCCTGGATTAGCTTTAGCTAGGGAACTACTAGATGATACGAACTACGGAACTTGGTAGGTTGCAATGACGACTAGTCTAGAGGCAAAGAACAAGATAGGATTTATTGATGGTTCGATTCCTAGACCTGATGATAGTGATCCATATAGCAAAATTTGATGCCGTTGTAATAGCATAGTGAAGTCATGGCTACTTAACAGTGTCTCCAAGAAGATCTATAAAAGCATTTTGTACATCAAAAATGCTTCTGGCATATAGAAAGATCTTCACACAAGATTTCACAAATCAAATTTGCTAAGACTTTACAAGCTAAGGCATCAGCTTCATTCATTAAGACATGGCAGTATGGATTTATCATCATATCAGACGCAAACTCAAATATATTGGGAGGAGCTCACAAGTCTACAAGTGACTTCACACATTGTTGAAGGATTGTTGGCAGAAAGAGAAACTAATCAAGTAATTGATTTTCTTATGGGGCTCAATGAGAATTATGATCACATAAGAGGCCAGATACTCATGAAGAAGACTTTACCAAGCTTGTCTGAGATGTACAATATTCTGGATCAAGATGATTCACAGAGAACAGCAAGAAATCTTGCTTCTTCTGCTTTGGAACCTTTAGCTTTTCAAATCACCAACAATAACAAGCCTTACTACGGAAACAAGTCCAAACCAATATGTTCTCATTGTGGAGGTATTGGCCACACGGTGGATAGGTGCTATAAAATTCATGGTTATCCACCATGTTTGAAGAATAAAGGAAAATTCCAACCTCAGAAGAAAGAATTTAATAATGGTTCAGCCATTTCTGCAAATATGGTTCATGGAAATGGGCAGTTTGATCAGAAACAAGAGGTTTCATATGGTGGTTCTATATCCATTCTAGCTACTGCTTCTAGTCATAATTTATCATCTTCAATGACTATGTCAGGAAATCAATCTCTCTCTCTCCTGAACAGATACAACAAGTTATTGCCTTCTTCAGTTCACAACTTCATAACCAGAGTATCACACCATCACAAGATGGACTTCTAGCCACTCCTTCAGTTGTACCATCCACTTTTAAAGTGTCTCGTACATTTCTACCAATATATTCTTTCTTTATTCTTGGCATGCCATCTGTGCTTAATTCTGGAAATGTTATTGTGTCTAAAGATTCTTGGGTAATAGATTCAGGAGGAGCAACTCATCATGTTTGTCATATTAGATCCCTCTTTACCACTCTTAAACCCCTTCTGAATACCTTTGTTACTTTACCTAGTGGTAATTTAGAGAGCATTATTGGTATAGGTCCAATTACACTTATTGAAAAGATTACTCTGAAAAATGTTTTGTTTGTGTCAAAATTTCGCTTTAGTTTCCTAAGTGTGAGTTCCTTTACCAAAGACATAGATTCAATGATCAGTTTTACTTCTCATGATTGTGTTATACAGGATCTTACTCAGACATTGATGATTGGCAAGGGTAGACAAGTTTCAAATCTTAATGTCCTTGATTCAGGTTCCTTGCTTCATGCTTCTTCTTTTTTCACAATAAGATAGTATGTTCTAGTGTGGCAGACTCTCATACTTGGCATATTCATTTCGGACATCCTGCAATGTCTAAGGTTGATTTGCTTTATGATGTTTTAGCTCTAAGAAAATTTGATAAACATAATCATTTACATTGTAATGTCTATCCTCAAGCTAAACAGAAAAGGCTTTCTTTTCCTTTTGATAATAAAATAAGTAAGGAACCATTTGATTTGATTCACATTGATATATATGAGGGCCCTTCTCTGTTGCTACGCATGAAGGATATAGATACTTCTTAACAATTGTAGATGATCATAGTAGAGCTACATGAAATTATTTGCTTAAGCTAAAACATGATGTTTTGCAAGTGTTTCCTGATTTTATAACTCATTGAAAATCAATATAACAAAACAATCAAGTCAGTTAGCTCTGATAATGCTCCTGAATTATCTTTTGATAAACTTTACAAAACAAAAGGTATTCAATCTTATCATTCTTGCCCTAAAACCCCTGAGTAAAACTCTGTAGTAGAAAGGAAACATCAACATATTCTCAATGTAGACAGGGCTTTACTTTTTCAGTCTAACATACCATTATCTTATTGGGGGGGATTGTGTGCTCAATGTTGTCTTCTTGATTAACCGATTACCTTCCCTTATTCTTGATAACAAAACCCCTTATCAGTTACTTACTGGGAAAGCTCCTGACTATAATAGCTTGAAAGCTTTTGGTTGTTTGTGTTATAAGAGTACTTCTCTTAAGTCTAGGACCAAATTTGATTCCAGAGCTAAGGCATGTGTATTTCTTGGGTATCCAGTAGGATATAAAGCGTATAAGGTACTAGATTTAGAGACAAATAACATTTCTATTTCTAGGCATGTCATCTTTCATGAATCAATTTTTCCTTTTGCTGATTCATTTGTTAATGATAAAGCAAAGGATTTCTTTCCTGCTTTCTTTTCTAGTCCTGAAAAATCCTCTGATTGTATGCCTTCTGCACCAATCATTCTTGGTGATTCTTTGCTACTGGCACCTTCACCTTCTGATGTGGGTTTGCCTTTGGCTACCACATCACAAAGACCACGCAATAAACCTTCTTATTTGCAGAACTATCTTTGTATGTCTTCTCAATCTTTGTATCCTATTTCTCCTTATCTTTCTTATGATAAACTTTCCTCTGTTCATCTTTCTTTCATCAATTCCATTCTATTAAGCTCAGAACCCAATAATTTTCATGAGGCTCAAAAGTTTAAAGAGTGGTGTGATGTTATGGATGTGGAGTATGATTCTTTGGAGGGTCTTAACACTTGGGATGTATGTTCTTTACCTGATGGGAAATCAACATTTGGATGCAAATGGGTTTATAAACTCAAACTCCATGCAGATGGAAGTTTACAGAGGTATAAAGCCAGATTGGTTGCCAAAGGTTACACTCAGCAGGAGGGGATTGATTTTGTGGATACTTTCTCTCCTGTAGCCAAGATGGTAACAATTAAATCTATCTTTGCCTTAGCTCCTAAGAAGAAATGGTTTTTGCATCAACTGGATATTTCTAATGCTTTCCTCAATGGTGAGTTGACTGAGGAAATTTACATGGATCTTCCTCGAGGATATGCTGTAAGAAAGGGGGACAATCTTCCACCAAATCTTGTTCTGAAGTTTAAGAAATCTATCTACGGTTTGAAACAGGCTTTACGCCAATGGTTTCTTAAGTTTTCTTCTACTTTGGTACAACTTGGTTTTGAGAAGATTAATGGAGATCACACATTATTTTTTTGTTCTTCTGGTGAAAACTTCATCTTGCTATTGGAATACGTCGATGATATCATTATTGCAAGCACAGATGAAGTTGGTGTATCTACATTTGTTGACAGCTTGAAGAAATGCTTCAAACTTAGAGATCTTGGTCAGCCTAAATACTTCTTGGGATTCGAAATCGCTAGATCAGTTAAAGGAATCTCTATTTGTCAGCATAAGTATGTCTTGGAAATGTTGGCTGATAATGGTTTGATGGGATGCAGACCATCATCCATTCCTATGTATCCAAGCATCAAACTGTCTGCAGAAACTGGTGATATGTTGCCTAGTGCAGAACCGTATAGGAGATTGGTGGGCAAGTTGATGTATCAAACTATTACTCGTCCTGACATTTGCTTTGCTATGAACAAGTTGTGTCAGTATTGTTCAGCTCCCAAGCAACCTCATCTTCAGGCAGCTCACAAGGTTTTGCATTACCTAAAGGGCACTATTGGTCAAGGATTATACTATTCTGTAGATGATGATGTTACACAGATTAAAGCTTTCTGTTATTCTGATTGGGCGCAGTGTCCGGATACGAGAAGATCTATTTCTGGACTAAGTATATTCATTGGCAACTCTCTTGTTTCCTGGAAAACTCAGAAGCAGAAAGCTGCTTCTTTGTCCTCTGCAGAAGAAGAGTATCGATTAATGTCTGGTGCAGGTTGTGACATTGTTTGGATATCTCGTATGTTGAAAGATCTCAAGGTAGCTTCTCCTTTTGTTCCTGTGTTGTATTGTGATAGTACTACAACTTTGCACATCGCAAAGAACCTAGTATTTCACGAGAGAGCAAAGCATATAGAAGCTAAGTGTCATTCGGTTCGTGCGAAGATAAAAGCTGGTGAATTGAAGATTTTACATGTTAGAACAGCTAATCAGTTAGCTGATGCTTTCATCAAGCCTCTCTATCCGACAGTTTTTCACAATCTCATGTCCAAGATGGGTCTAATTAACATTTTGATGCCATCTTGAGGTGGACTATCATGTGTACATACTCATTTTATACTTATATACTTGTATAGTATAGGAATACTTGTATTGACTTCAATACTTGTATAAATATTGTGATTGTACACTCAATTACAATTAATGAAGAAAACATTTCTTTAATACTTTTCTGTTACTATCCAACAATTAGTTTTATTGAGAAGTTAAATTAAAAACTTTTGATAATACATAATTTATTTGCAAAATATACTAATAAAATTTTAAAGAAGTAATTGCAACCGAATCAATAGTGTTATGCATCAAATTATTTTTCGTTCACGCGCATTATTTATTCTGATTTTATGACCTAGTTTTCAAAGTTCATTATNAGGTAGAGACATAAATATTCGTCTCTAATTCGTCGCTAACTAGTTTTAGCGACGAAATAGAGAGGAAGCAGAAATTGTCGCGTTTCATGAGTCGCAGATTTTTTTACTCTCTAATTCGTCGCTAAATCAGAGACGAAACGCGTTGCAACTCTAATTCGTCGCTAAATTAGCGACGAGTTAGAGACATAATTTAGCTAGAAATTAGAGACTAACATTATGAAATGCTACTTTTGAACGCTAATTTGTCGCAAATTTTGCGAGTACAATTTGACGTCGCTAATTTTGTCGCCAAATTTGCGATCAATTCGCGTTTTAGATTTTTTGAGATGTTTAATTATCGCCAAATTTAGCGACAAATTAGCGTGTAATAGTCGCTATTTCGTCGCTAACTTTTAGCGACGAATTAGCGACTATCCGACGTTAATTTGTCGCGAAAACATTTATTATTTATTAAACAAAAAACAAATTTAAAATATTAAAAAAAAAAATTAAAATATTAATATTATAGATTTTTCGGAAAAAAAAACATTTATAATATTAAACAAATTTTTTTTAATCACATAATATTAAAAATTAAATCCATAAAAAAAAACAAAAAACAAATATTAAACATAAAAATAAAATATAATTAAAATTAAAACAAATAATATATCTACTCTTGGTTTTGGTTTTAGTTCTGGTTCTGGTTTTGATGTTGAGAACTCTCGCCTTCCGCCCGCCTCCGTTCGCACCACGCGTTAAAGCACGGCTCTTGTCTGATAAAATCGAAGCACATCTGCTGGTCGAGAAGTTGCTGCTTCAAACTGCTAATCTCGGCTCGTAACTCTTCATCTCCCTGAGTAACCCAAACTCCGACAGCAACTGCAGACGCCTCGGGCTGGAGTGAGCCAACGCCTAATAAGCGTCTTTTTTTCTTCGGAGCAGCCTACACATATACAAATATAAAAATTAGTAAACATACTATAAAATATTAAAATATCTAAAGTTAAATTATAAATTACCTCGACGAAGATTTTGTTTTTCTCGAACTG
>OVAN01008260.1:0-18431 GCA_900406275.1 Anastatica hierochuntica | reverse complement strand
ACATGAAGTCTACACTATTATCAAAGGCGCGGATACGGACTAATTGGTACCATGTCGATTTTTCAAAACATGCAAAGGGTGCAATGGATTTTTACTGTACGAGTAGGGTATTAACTAAAGAAATGCCGGATTGGCATACCAATCGTATCAGAGTGGGACGAATATCGAAGAAGGAAAATAACAAACAATATAATCTGTTAGCGCGTAAGGCTTCTAGAAAAAGAAAGCAGCGTCAAAATTCACTTCTACTTTTTATTTGTCTTCAGCATATGGCGCATATTTCTGCTTATGCAAAAATTTGAATTTCGATGTTTTGTATTTGGCTTTGCACTTGTGATTGTAATATGGTTATCTAATAAAGTAATTTAGTCATAAAAAAAAATATTTAATAACCTATTTACCGTTTTAATTTTTTTCTAAACTTAAAATTTCATTTAGACAAAAATGTTAATTTAACTAGTTAAATATTAGGAAAATTTGGTCGAATAATGGTCGAAGACCCAAATATTAGTTAAATGACCAGCGGAAAACTAGTCAACTGTTCCTTTCAAATTTATGACAATTATACCCCTTCCTCATCTGTCCCACGCGCGTGTGCGAGTGGATTGGAAGTAGGGTTTCAAATTCGCTTTATGGAAGAGTCTGACATTGCGTAAAGTCTCTTGATATACTGTATCTTCATCTATCACGTTAGTAGCTTCTTTCATCTCCATTATTTGCAACTTTTATCGTCTCCTAAACCGGTATCTCCTTTCCGTAACCTAGTTCACTAATCACCGCCGGAAACGTATCTAGGTTACACCGCCGTCACAGTGTCGAGGTTAGTGTAATGGTGGTTTTTGTGGTTTTGAAGTTACTTATGTCTATGTGTCTCAATTGCGGCGAACAATTTAGAAAAAATCGATCCCTTCTTCAGTTTCACCTCCACTTCCTTTGTTTTGGGGTTTTTTTGTCGGTCAGTCTTACTTTCGGGAGGTGTTTCCTCCGTCTCTATAGACGTCGGTTCAGTAGATTGTCGTTGTTGTATATCAAATCTTGGATTTCATTTTATATATGTATGTGTGTGAAAATCCTTTCAATTAAGTGGTTGTTTCATGTTTTAATTATTTAAAGTGTTGTTTGTCTATGATGATACATGGAAGGTACTAGTTTTGTAAGTTATGTGCCAATGTGGTGGTTGATTTTAAGGATTTGTTATAAGAAATAAGTGCATGCTTGTGTTTGTGAAGTTGTTGTCATTTTGGGCATGAATTGGTACTTTGGTTATATCGGAGCAGGAAATTTGATTATGATGTTCTCCCTGTCCAGTTTGGGATTGAAATGTGGTTCACCCAACGGTGTCTGTATATTTGGGTCGCTATAGTGATCTTGTTAATGTATTAGTCCTCCGTCATTGGTTTCGCAGATCGATATATGTTTACATTTTGTGGTTATTGTTGCCTTCGTAGACCGTCTAATTGTTTGGATAGTAGAGTAATTGTGGCATGTCTATTGTAAGTAATTGTAAGAGAGGATAATATCTGAAGGATTGCCATTTACCTGTTTCTGCTCTGGTTATGCAGGTTCATGCTGTTGCTGCTACAATGGAAGAGTATGAAGATTCAGAACTTCCTACGCGTATGTTTGCGATTGGATATGAACCAGCTGGCCGGAGGCGTATTAATACATATTTTAACCTTCGATTTATAGAGGATATCAAAGCTGCCCTCGACCCGCCAGAGTATGAGCTGCTGCGCAAATCGCAGTTTGGTATGTTGCTTAACATGGAGAGCCATACTTTCTCCGTAATGTTCGTCCACTACATCCTGCAACGTCAGCTAGTCACCAACAAGAACAACGAGTTGTGGTGGCTTTACGCGGGAAAACCTATTCGGTTTAGCTTGAAGGAGTTTGCGGCTGTGACCGGAACAAACTGTGGGAAGAACAGAAGTGTTAAGAGGAATAAATCGTTGAATAGAAAAGGGAAAGAAAAGGCGTCTTCTAGCTCCGGGGAGGTTTCATTGTTTACACAGCTTTTTGGCAAGTATAGTACCCCGACCACTGATTGGATTCATGACAAACTTCGCCTCGGTAAGAAGTACAAGGATCCGACAACTCGATTGCGACTATCACTTCTAATGCTAGTATATGGTATTCTATGTCCAACTGCGCTGGCTACTACAATTAAAGAGGAGCATTGCGAGCTCCTAGAGGACATAGATGCGTTCATGGCTTACCCTTGGGGGCGCAAGTCTTTTATGACGACTGTTCGGAGTGTCAAGAGCTGTGAACCTGCTAAATTCTGCCAAGCTTCTGTTGCTATACAAGGATTTACTCATGCGATACTGCTGGTTACAGTGACAGCTTGCCCACCCATTACTAAAAACCCTATTGTCCTTCAATGCGCTGAGGATAGTGGCGGCAACACGGACGCTATTGTTAGTAGCCTTCTGGAGACGAACCTTATGATCAACGCCGAACATGCTCGGAAGCTTGACAGCAAGGGACAGGTACATGTTAGAATATTTTTACGCTGCTCAAACAATTGTTCTCCATTTAGGGATGAAGTGTTAAAATTTTTGTTACATATTTTAACTTTTCCATCAACATTATGCGTAGGTAGTCATTTTATATGCATATCTACTATACAATTTGTCTCTATCTTTTTTATTACTTGGTTGTTGTGGTGTCAGATTGTGCATTCAGTCTATTATAATAGACACGTTATTTAAATAGACAAACTATTAACTTCTTCATGCCTCAGTCACTCTTGTATGTTTGTTCTTTGTTTTTGCAGGTTGTTGTGAACTCATGCTTTGGCGACTCTGTGGATGACCCAGACAATGAGATGATCTTCGCTGATGAAGAAGTTAACCCACGAGTTGCCTACATGGTTTCATTGATCCGGGAGGACTACCCCTTCGATCACAACTCCTGGGTTGGGGGGGTCAAAGCGGATGATATTCGTCCTCCGAAGGCTGCGAGAGAGTCGACGCAATCAAAATCTGTGCATGACTTGTCTACTAGTGAAGACAATGAATCGGCGGGCGACTCATCTCCCCAGCTCACTCGTAAGGCAAGGAAGGTTGGTATGGGCATTAGGCCAAAACAACAACATCGTCGAGGGAAAGGGGTGTCTCTGCAGGAAGAGGCCAACGCATCTGTCGTCGAAACGATGAAGAAGTTGACAGAAGAATTTACTGCGAAGACTAAGGAGTCTCTTGAATCTTTGGCAGAATCCGTGAAGGCCCACATTGACAGCCGGATTAACGAGTAAAGGGAGGAGATGCGAAGGTCTGTCCACAATTCAGATAGTGCGGGAGGAAACGATTCGGTCCATCAGTCTGGCAAAAATGTATCCCCCGCGCGATCATCGAGGTCTCCCTCTGTTGCTGCTGTATCATAGAAATCTGGTACTCATATTTCTGGCATGGTCATTGCACACGTGATTTATGTCCTCCTGATATTTGCGCTAAATATGTGCCTCTATATTTGCAGCTATGCAGGCGGATTCAGAGAACTTGAATCCTGCTGTTATTGATAATGCTACAAACGTCATTGCCGCACGTGGGGCTCTAGGTTATTGCTCTTGCCCGACTTCCTCATCCTTAAGTTCACACGTATATTGTACATGTAGTATTTCTATGTAGGTAGTTATGAAATTTATTGTCTGTCCTAGTTCACCCAACATGATTTGTTGGTTTCATATGTCATTAACTTCTCTGTCCCAGTCTGTTTCAATGGTTTACCTAATAGAAATTCCACTAAATACATTGTAGATTGTTTACAGTGAATGAATGTCTACTAATATTGACTGTCTATATTATTTGCCTATACGTACCTGACAGATGCGTACGCTAACATGTTCCTTTTTTATCGCAGAAGAATCAGCTGTCCACGTGGATAATAATATGCATGTCCCTGTTAACGTTGATGCAGTTATTGCCAATGCGTGTGATATGGCTTTAACTGTTGAGATGAAGTCCCAATCGAAAACAGAGGAGAAGGTTTAGGTTATTCTAGACTTCGATCCCAAGTTATCGCATTGTACAATACCTTACTTACTATACGTTCAACTTGCAGGGTCATAGTGTTGATGTAGATGTCCTGCACAAAGGCGAAACTGCCAAAGTCAACACCTCACCCCCCCCATCCAGGTAAATCTTTTACCGTACACATTGGCAATTTACCCTCTGATCATTATGGACATCGTCGTCGTTTAAATTTGTTCTTCTAGTTTATCTATTTATGTTATTGAATTCAGTCTGTACCTGTTCTGCCTCGTTCTGACTCAGTGCCTCGTGTCGAGGAGGCATATCCTGAGGTGCCATTACTGGCTCTAGCTATTGAGCCACCGACATTCTCCCTGGGATTAACACAAGAGGTTTGGGTTTCGGTTTTCCATTTTACTATGTGTTTTCCGTATTGTTACTTGCGTAGTATAAGTCCGTAATGTAGACATTCTATGTTTTTAGATTGTCTACGTTTAAATTTTCTTTTCACTTTACTATCCTTATTCGTTATATGTGGCAGGGCACTGGGAAGGACGTCAAAGTTGCTAAGGTTGATGATGTGTGTTCTAAAGTCGATACAAGGGTTGCGGCATCCACAACAAAGGTATTTCCAGTGTTTTCCGGTTGTCCCCACGGTAATTAGCAATATCGTTTCCCTGGCTTTTGTAGCTTCTAACTTACCCCTTTTCATGTAGGTTCCAACCAAGTCCGACAATAAAAGGAAACTTGATGATAGTTTACCCGTTGTTGAGCTGCGTAAAAGCAATCGCCCGAGACATAACCCTGAAAAATACACCCCCTCCGTAACCAAGGCTAAGCGGGCGCCAGAGAAGAATGACGGAAAAAGGGAAGGTGGTGGTCACCCCCTGAAGAAGCATCGCCCCCCATTCACCTGCTTGTTGGGAAGTTCAATGCCTTTGTTCCCCAGACCTTGGGGGCAACAGAGAGCTTCCTCAGAGAAATCAAAGCGAAGCGGTAAGTCCACCTCTATCTTCGCGAATCAGTTTTTATTTACCCCTGCATTTTCAATATGATATCAATTTTGGGATGTTTCGTATGGTTCAGTTCCATTGTATTACCTGATGGTCCTCAGGTCAGCTCGGAATTTTTCTCCCGCGAATGAATGGGAATGCCCTACTCACTGTATCGGTATCTGACCGTATTTATGGATGTACTTTCCAGTAGTGATAGTCAGTCTATGTTAGTTGACAGTCTACCTCATTACCATGTTTATTGTGTCTGATAAACAGGAAATTAATGTCTTCATTAGCTTCATGCAAATCAGGCGAGACTCGCACAAGAAGACTCGGTTTGATTTCTACCCTGCGTCATTCCTTGATTGTCTCATTCGTCAGGATGCAGCTTTTTCGGAATCCGATTTTTCAGACGATTTTCGCTTCTCCCCTGCTACAAGTCTTGTTTTCGACAGAAGACCGCCTCTAATAGATGAAATTGATATCATCTACTGTCCATTGTTCATTGAAGGCCGACATTGGGTTGGATTGGCGATTGATCTTGCTGAATGGAGTGTGACTGTTCTGGATTGCAACCCAGGGAAGCTCCCCCATTCCGTAGTTGTTCATTGGGTAAATGTGGTTCTAGTTCTTATTCCGTTTTTGTTGCGGAAAGATGGGCGTACGGATGGTGCTCGTAACAGCCCGATTGACCCTCTTGGCTTGACGGAGCAGGAATTCCCTGTCTGGGTGGAATGCGAAGGTATACTTGTTTCTATGTATTTGTCAGCATCTCTGCACAAGTAGGTCTCATTATTCTATTATTTGTAGGATTGGAATTCATTGCTACGCTTGTTATAATGGAGCTACATTCATTGGGTTATGTCAAAGATCTGAAGCATGTTGATGCGAAGATGTGGCACGCTGCAGCGGAAAATTATGTGATAGGTGCTTTCAAAGCGCTTGGCCCGAAGGCCGTGGGGAAGTGACGATATGATATTCTAAGAGATAGTAGTGGTGTTTATTTCTTACCTCTTTCCCTTTTCCTTGACTGTTTACGTTGTTTTCACTTTAAACCCACTGACCTTTAACATTTCCATATCTCCCGGCTATGTAGTCTGCCCTCTTTGGGGAACAGAACTCCTGTATGTGCCTTCCAAATTTCGTTTTCATAATAGTGATTATAACGGGAGAGGTTATATGATATTGTTATGCTCCTTTTCGATATAGACATGTTCACTTTCGTAGACAGTCTATTATTTTATGCATGAACGGTTAAATAGACAAATTTGGGAAATGGATAGGAGGCGTCGTTGTTCCACTATTTTGTTTTACAATGGCTATGACTGTATAATCCTATTTACGTAGTATATTTGTAGTTATGTCTACAGAATTGCAATTGTAAACTGCCGAGCCCTTTAGCCAACCCCATGACAACCGTTTCTTTGTACTTTAGTCACACTTCTCAGTGTTACCATAGACATATTAGAAAAATAGACGCTCCCATGTTTATACCTATATTTGGGCAGATCAAACATAATTGAAAATGGTTACTTTACTGATGGTATAGAGTGATCAGATGGAGAACTTCTTCGCAATTAAATATCCAACTTCAAGGGGAAAACCCCCATGATGTTTGGGAAAGTGTTCCGTAATAGGCGCCCAATAACACGAAGACTTTTAAGTTATTGTGAATGATGATTCTATGTATTGGCATACGTGTTACACATCTTCTTCTTCCGAATCTTCTCCCCTTTCTAACTTAAACTGCTAAATAGAAAAATATCACCCTCCCTGGTGATTTTTTGGGTACGATTGTATCCGTAAGGAAAAGATGCTCTTGGCCCCATACCATATATGGTTAACTTCTTTTAAGTTTTCTTTCCTTCCGCATTAGACATGATGCGTCATATAGACGGTCTATGTTGACTCTCCATATAGGGTTTTTTTTTTGGGTCTTCCATTGTGCTCCCTTATATCTTCTCCTTGTTTCCTTGACCACTTGTACCCCATTATGTTTTGATCTCTATTATCATGGGCATAACCAGATTTAAGCCGAGTTGTTAAGCCTACAGGGTAGGCGTTTTAGTTACACTAATTTGTTTTGTAATGTCTATGACAGTATAATCTAGGGCTGGGCAAATTACCCGGAACCGAAAAACTGAACCGAAATAACCGGAACCGAAACCGAAAAAACTAAAAATTACCCGAACGGTTCCAATATTCGAGAACCGAAATAACCAGAACCGAACCGAACCGAACCGCAATATTTCGGGTAACTGAATAGAACCGAAAATACCTAAAAACACCTGAAAATATTCAAAAATACCTAAAAATATGTAAAAATACCCGAAAACACCCGAAAATACCCAAAAATACCTGAAAATTTATACCCAAATGGTTACTTAATTCAATCGGAACAGAACCCAAACCGAACCGGAACCGAACCGAACCGAAACCGAACCGAATATTTAAGGACCCGAATGGTTCCAATTTTTGAGAACCGAAAGAACCGAGAACCGAAAGAACCGAACCGAAACCGAACGGGTAACCGAACGCCCAAGCCTAGTATAATCCTATTTACGTAGTATATTTTTAGTTATGTTTACGAAATTGTAATTGTAAACTGCCAAGTCCTTTATACAACCACATGAAAACCTTTTCTTTGTAATTTAGTCACATTTTGCAGTGTTACCATAGAAATATTAAAAAAATAGACGCTCCCATGTTTATAGACATATTTGGTCAGATAAAACATATTTGAAAATGGAAACTTCACTTATGGTCTATAGCTATCAAGTGGAGAAGTTCTTTCCTACTTGTGGAGTTACTAAATTAAATATCAAATGCCAAGGGGAAAACGCCCCCGTGATGTATGGGGTAAGTGTTTCGTAATAGGCGCCCAAAAACATGCATGCTTTTAAGTTATCGTGAATAATGATTCTATGTATTGGCATATGTGTTACGCATCTTGTTCTTCCGAATCTTCCCCCCATCTAACTTAAACTGATAAATACAAGGGGAGCACCCTCCCCGTTGATTTTTGGGTACGATTATATTGTAAGAAAATGATGGTCTATGACCCATACCACATATGGTTCACATCTTCTAAGTTTTATTCCTTCTGGATTAGATATGATTAGAAATATAGACGGTCTATGTTACCTTCCGCAATAGACATAACGAGTAATATAGACGGTTTATTTTTCTTCCCATTATAAATTTTTTGGGTTTCGCCTTGTGCACCCTTATTTCTTCTGATATTTACCTTCAACACTCTTGCCTCATTATGTTTTGATGTATACTATCATGGGCATACCCAAACTTTAGCCGAGTGGTTAATCCTACGCCTCTGGTAGCAGGACAATTGCAAATTTACCACGTCTCCAACTCTCCGTAGTCTATTTACCAATACTCAACTTTTGATCACCTGATAGTATCATACGTTCTTATTATATATTCTCCATGAAAGTGTGATGTTGTTTTTTATTTTTTTGGAAGTTATGTTCCATGCTGCAGCTTTAATGCACAACAAAACTGAAACCAGCGTCATAGGAAATCTTATATACCCATGATGTAAACATTTTTTGTTTTTGCCGTAGACAGGTTGTTTTATATAGACGGTCTACTTTTGTTATCATTTCTCCATTGTAGTCATTGCAGTAGGCCACATTCATAATTATACATTATACTTGCATCATTTCAGATTACACATTAGATGGGAGTCGGCCCTTCATTGAGGGGGTTACATTATCATACACAAAATTTCAGAACATATTGGCCTTACTTTGTAACAAAATAGTGGATTATATGTATGTCTCCATAATATAATCCCATTTTCGTTCTTTAGGGGGTAAAATTGCCTCAGCTGTGCCGCAACGCCAACCCATAACATCTGCGGTTGTCTTTATTCTTCGTCCCGTTCCCGACTCCATATAAAATGCCCACTTTGTACAATATTCACAAGTTCACATGCCATAGCGGCATGATGCCTTGTTGTGTCCCAGCCCATAGCAGCGGCTGCAGTGCTTCTGACCCGTACGACCCTTTCGCTGTTTTGATAAACATAGAAGAAATAGATTTTCTATATAAGTGGGCAGTCTATATGTATATACGTTTCTAAGGAAATTGGTAATAGTTGTGAACCTTAAATTCACCCTGTGACTGGATTCTGATCTTCTTCGGTCTCCCTGGGGCTCTACGCACCTTTGGTGGGAGCGTCCCGTCACCAACTGTGGTATGAATGCCTCCCAATGGTTCACCAAAAGCGGCCGAAATTGGGTAGACCTTCCCTAAGTACGTGTTTATCCAACCTTCCATGTAGTAGTGATCGCTAACCAAAGCGTCGGTAGCAACACCTACTCCTGTCCCAGCTGCTATTGCATGGGAACACGACACCCGCATATACTGGAAGCCGCAACATGTGCAAGATCCTGCATCCAACTTAACAATATAGGATGCATCGGCTTGGTCAATGACCTCAAACTCTAATGACCCTATTGGGCGGACAGCCAAACCCATTGAATATTCAAAGTTCTTGTCGACAATTCCTCGGATGGTTGGTGTTAGGTTTCCATTTTCTCGCCTTGCTATTTCCCTGCGCATTGAAAACCACGACATCACTTGCACTCTAATGTATTCGAGCATACAAATGAGGGGAAACTCCTGTGCTTCTTTAATGACATTGTTCCAGGACTCCGCAATGTTTGTCTCCATTATGTTATATCTTGTTCCAGAAAAGTGGCATCGGGACCAGTGACCGAAACCTGAAAATCGCATGTATTCGCTGTTACTATTTGTCATAGACATTCTACATCACGAACAATCTTGGACTGTCTGTATCATAATAGGTATGAAAGTGTTCACCAATGTCAACTAGGTAAGCAACACACTGGGGGCTTAACCTCTGAATCTCAGCAAAATACTTATTAAACTCTGCCACGGTAAAATACATTGCCGCTAGTGATGTGAGAATGGCCAATCGCTTTGGCTTGAACTGGACCTTCACGTTTCGGTAAAGGTGTACAGTGCATGCACCGTGATGTGCTGTTTTATACACCTGCAACCAACTAAAGCAAACAATTGATAATGCCATTAAATAATAATGGCTCCTACGTCCAAAGTAAATTTTAATCTGCTTAGCGAGAACGTTAGACAATCTATCTAAGACAAGACATTAACTGTCTAACATGCTAATATAGACCGTTCATATAAAACGTAAACGGGAAAGTATGGTTCGATGATATATAATCTTCCAATTTAATGTTATTGAAACGCAGCTCGTGGCTTTCATATTACCCGTCGGAGTCCGGTGTAAATGTTGTTATGCCTGTCAGAGACGAATACCAAATCCGGGAAGTCAGGAATGAAAGTGTTAAGCTTCCTAAAAAACCACTCCCATGCGTCATCGTTCTCACTGTCGACTATACCATACGCCAGTGGAAATATCTCGAAGTTATCGTCTTGGCAACTGGCAGAGACCTGGCAGCCACCGTATCGTGCTTTAAGAGCCGTCCCGTCGACGACAATAACCCTCTGTACCCACTGGAATCCGTTAATCGAGGCTGCAAATGACAAGAAACAGTATTTAAACCTCTTCCCACCGCCTTCGATCTCTGTGTGGTCGATATAGGATATACTGCCCGGGTTAGCTTCCGTAAGCATCTGTAGATAACTAGGAAGAAGTGCGTAGCTTCCCGCGACTGATCCCAAAGCCTTTTCCATTGCAACCTCCCTGGCTCTCCATGCTTTCCAGTACGATACATTAACATGATACTCATCCAGTAAGATTTTCCTAATAGTTGCTGGAGTAGGTCCCTTTTTGATGCCAACAAATTTGGCTGCCATTAGCTCTCCAATCACCTGCGTTGTCGCGAGACGACTGTAATTCCTCCTTTCGTCAATCGTGCAAGTATGAATTTGTGTTGCCTGTCTAATTTGGAAGCACTTTGAGGCATCCACTGCTGCTACGTACACCCGCCACGGACAGCTCTCTGAAATGCACCTTAGTACCATGAATTTCGATGTTGACCGTAAGGTTCGAAAATAGAATTTGTTGTTAATTGCATGGATTGCAATTTTAATCTTGCAATCAGTCTTCGACTTGTATACTCGCCCCACAAACAGCTTATCCCCCTCGTATTGGACGTCTTCAATGGCTGCAGCGAGAGCTACACAAGTGAGAATAGTAAGTATATATATATATAGTACAACTTATACAAATAGAAATTCTACATATACGAAAATATTATAGACAGTCTGCTTTGATGTTATATAGATTCAAAACGGAGAAGGGGGCAATATATGTCCACCCATCGGTTCTCACCATCGTCGTATTCGCAGTGGACAACAGGAGGTGCGTCCCTTAGAAATAAAGCAGGGTTATCACTCTGGTCATTTAGGAATTCGTTGAGTGCTTCCTCTGCTCATCCCCAAACTGATATGCGCGGCACGGTAGGAGAATATCCTCCATGCTCTGTAGCGTTATCCATATACCATGAGCGTTGCGATGCATCTATGTTTGATGGTCCTGGTTCAAGACTTGGACACGTATGGTGGAGGTTTGTTGGGATGGTAATGTTCAAGTCCGGTCCTCTACCTGCAGAGGTCTCCATGTTTGGAAGGGTGGTGTTAGATGCAGATGTTTGATCAACGTTGGTGGCTATACCCTTGCCTTTTGAGGTAGTACATGCGTCAGCTGTCGAGGATGCTACCGTCGGCGTTGTATGCTGAGGAGCACTTGTGTCTGCTATGCCAAGTCTCTCTAATTCGGAGGCATTGAATTTGCTCAACAACGCCCTTGCAACCTGGAGTTTTGGAGAATTCGTTGCTTCTGAAAACTCATGCCACCCAGCTTCCGCATTTTCAGATGAGTCATCCTCGAGTGTTTCTTCGCACCATGTGGGAGGGTTTTCTGACATAGACAGTCTAATCGTAGCGGGGGCAATAGAAAGGTCTTATGAAATAGAAGTTTCACTCGACACATATAGGCTGATCTCCTCCACTTGTCGTCGCAGTTCAATGAAGAGCCGGATGTCGTCGTCATCTTTAATGTACTGCGGTGGGCTTCCATTACCCTGCTGCATTGACATCCAACCCGGGTACTGGTAGGTCAGGTTAATCACATCCACCGCTGTCGGGATTGAAAGTGAAGCCCTTACGACGCCGACGAGGTCTTTGTATCTCATTCCGACGTGCAGCTGAATGCATATGTTCGTCTTGGGTTTCGTGCTGGAAAAGTGCTATATGCCAGCATCTGCTCGTTCCCATTTCCCATAGCAGAGAGAGACCTTATCAGGATCGCTATTCCGTAGTAAGGGAAACAAAGTTTTGCGTTATTAGCTACATAGACTTGATTAACGAAGTAGGCCATTTGCAAACAGAAATGTAAAGGTTTGAAGAATAGATATAGCGGAATATATTGTTTGTCTACAATATTAGTGTATGGTTATCGGCACATACCACATAACTACTTTTCTCCTCCATTAAAGCTGTAGAACAAATCTCATTTACTGCTTGTGTGTTGTGTAGATTGCTGGATACAGGCGAGGTAGGTGGCCGTATTTATGGAGGACTGGCTAGGGTTTGACTATTTAGTTGGAGGGAGATTCAATTTTGAAAAGGTAATTTGTTATGGTCATGCTACTGATAGGATTGACTTGACTTCTATCTCTCATGTCTATCGAAATGACAGAGTTATTGGCTCGATGGGGATATGGGCGAGATACGTAACGCGTGAATCGAGGGTATATGTGTCAACGGGTGTGGCAAAATAAACTAGTTATTTAAATATTACATGTGCTATGCTATTTGTTTAATTAATGGATGCCAAGTGAATATTCCATAAATTTACCCTAAATATTATTAATATTACTAAATATATAGATCATTTTTAATTTTTAGTTATGTGAACGAATAATATGGGTACCTGTATAATTGCCTTTATCCGACCTTTACCTGTTTAACCCGACTTTTACCCGCTAATTCGGATCGGATATAAGACGGATCGGGTTACCCAACCCAAAATGCTCAGACCTATTTGTAAGTTTAACCGTTTATGTCTAAAACATTTTTGAAACCAATCCAAAAATCAGAGATATCAAAGTAAAATGTTTTGCATGACACAATTTGGCTAAACTAATTTACAGCTAAAACAATTTATACGTAGCACTTCGTCAACTTTTTGTCTTGAAACCGTAAAAAATATATTATATACCAAAGATTTGCACCTAAACTATAAATTTTTAAAATACTATAAATCTCAAAACAGGTCTTGATTATTTTGTAATGTTTAAAATTAATAATTTTTATAATTATTATTTTGTATAAGTAGATTATAGATTAAAATTTGTCTTTAAATGACACACATAGTTATAACTCGTGTAAGTAAATTGTAATGTAAAATTCATGTATTAGTTATTCATCGATTAAACTTTGTATCGCAAAAAAAATTCGTAAGAGTATTCGCATTACCGAAAATTATAAAAAAAGAGAGTGCTATTAAATAAAATAAAATGAATTCAACAAAATCAATCATTTTTTTGAAAAGTATATATGAGCTTTAATTATTCTTACACTTTTAATAATTATTTTGCGATAAATCAAATGCAAAAAACTATATGCGAAATTTAAAACTTAAAATCAATTTTATATAAAATAACTATAATGAAAAACCTCTGTTAAGATAAGTATCGGGCAGGGACGTTGTGCTACTAGGAAAAGCAAGGATCAGAGCAAAAGGAGAAAATGTCGAAGTATATCTTGAATAAAGCAAGGAATCAATACTATAAAAATTTTTGAGACTCTCATGGAGATGACACCTTAGCATTTTGAAGCTCTAGAAAACTGACATCTCATCCAAAATATTATAACCAATAACCAATCAAAATAAAACAAAATAATTTTCTTATCTCTTTTTCGATTTTGTTTTCTCTAAACCTAATGTTCCATTCCTGTCTTCGTAAGCAAGAGAGAGCAGACAAAAGCATCTCTACCGATGAAGATGATATGGATCTCCATGGCATTGGAGAAGGAAGCGCTTCACTTTTATCACCGGCGAGACTTTTGAGGATTTTTCTCTTGGATCTTTTTCTCCCATCGATCGGAATTATCGCTGGAGATAGAGACCAGTGTAGATCTGAAGGCTGGTTTTAAACATGGAAGCTTGATCAACGGCTGTAACTCAACCGTAGACGGGTTCTTAATGGATTCGAAGCTGGGATATCAGGTAATAGCGATTACCTCTCTCTCTCTCTCTCTCTCTCTCTCTCNNNNTCTCTCTCTCTCTCTCTCTCTGTGTGTGTGTGTGTGTGTGTGTATTTCTCGCTAAAGTGATTCTGGGTTTAGTCTCACTGTTATTTTATTTGAGCAGTGGCTCGATTTGATTTCTCTTGGGGAGATGTTGATTATCATCACGAGACACTGGAGAATCTGAAGATTGCTATAAAGAGCACTAGGAAGCTTTGTGGCGTATGTTTCTCTTCTCTGCTTTTGTTCTGGTGGATCAACAAGTTTTTGCTATATGCATAATGCATCTGAGTTTGAGCTGTCTTTTAGGTTACTCTAGGTTATGCTTGATATTGTGGGACATGAGCTCCAAGTTATCAACAAAAATGAGAAAGCTATTACTCTTAAAGCTGATGGCCTTGTGACTTCGACACCGATTCAAGATCAAGAAAGAGGCTTGAAGTCCTTCCCATTAATTTTTATGGGCTGCCAAGGTTCTCTATGATCCTTATGGAATGAAATGCTATATAAACATGTATAATCAATGGTTTAATGTTTACTAATTTAAGTGTAGGACTGATGTTCCTGTTTGATGTTTCCATGTAGTTAAGAAAGGAGACACTATCTTTGTTGGATAACAGTTATTCACTGGTAGCTAGAAAACTTCTGTTTGGATCAAGGTGACTGAACGAGCTTTGGTAGTTCATGTATGTCATGTTCAACAATTTAGATGCATATGTTGTATGACTCACTTCCTAAACAAACTTGCAGTTTGATGAAGTTAAAGGAGATGATGTTATTTGCCTATCAAGGAATGCTGCTACTATGGCTGGTTCTCTGTTCACTTTGCCCATCTCTCAAGTTCACATCCATATGCTAACTTTGACAAAGAAGGATAAGGAGGTCAGACTTGATTTTTCTATCTTTTCTTTTCAACTTTGTATCCAAATAAGTTGAGATTTCCATAATGAGATCTGATTTTGTTACTTTAGGATCTGTCAGCATATTTAGTTTAGGTCTTTTGATCATATTTGGATTAGTTGAATCCAATCTATGTTTATTCTTCGATCACTTTTTGTGGAGGAAGTAATTGGAAAAGGCAGCTATGAAGTTAACGCACAGTTTGTCTCTACCCCATCCTCTCTCATACGTGGTTGTTGCAGGAACGTCGCTGGATTTGGATTTGGATTTCGATTTCAAGCTCTTCGTCTTCTTCACGTACTCTTTGTAAACGACTGAATCTCTCAAGTATCCATCTGATTCTTGTAGGAGATATTCGACTATTCTGTAAATTGTATTTTACATTGCCACGATTTTGATTCAAGGTCAGAGGTTTTTGTTCTTGTCTTCTGATAGTTTGATTTGGGTTCTGTGTGTTCTCCCATTTGTTCATCTTGCTTCATTGAAGATGCTTTGAAGTTCATATGTTTTGATTCAATTATCTCTCCTAGGGTTTTCTTATGTTTAGAGTTGATTGTTTTTGTTGTTTATAGTTTATTTGGGAAGTTTTGTGGTAATGGTGAAAACTGAAAACGTGAAATTTTTAGGAGAAGATTCAGTCCAGTTTTTTTTTTCCTGAAAATGCATCTGATTATTTTGTGAAGTGCTCATATCCTTGTGTTCATTTCCTACAGTCATAGGCTCATTTTGAAGTTTCACATACAAGGGACATGTCATTTCACTTTTTCAAAATTCACAATCTAACATACGCAGCATTGCATATGGTGAAGTATCAATTTATTGGAGCATAGATTTAAAGTTTTCATCAAGTTGTCGATATTGTATTATTTCCTGTTGTAGGATAGTTTCCTTATTCTTGGTTGTTGTTTGTATAAATAAGTGATGTGTATCAATCAAATAACCAAGTCGTTCTAAAGTTTCACATGGTATCAGAGCGGAGATCAAAACTAAAACCCTAAAACTCTTTTCTTCTTCTTCTTCTTCCTTTTCATGTTACAAGTTTCTTAAGCAAGAAGACTTGTTTCTATTGATTCGTGTGTTTTTGAGTTCTTGTTTGTCAAGTTTGGTGTTCGAACAAGACTCTGTTTATTTGTGTGTTTGACGTTGAAATCTCTTGATCAAAACAATGACGGGATATCTTAAGGTCACAGGTTCTGGTTCTCTAGTTGAGAAAGGAGACACAGTGTTGTCGTCGTATACTCTGTTTTCTTCGGATAACCCTGGTGCCATGATTACCTCGGTTCAATTGACGGGTGATAACAACAATGAGTGGGCGACAGAAATGAGGAATGCGCTTCAAGCAAAAAGAAAGTCAAGCTTTATCGATGAGACTATGAAGAAGCCACCAAAAGGAAGTGTTGGAGCTTGAAATAATGATTGTGGGATGGATTCAGACTTCCATGGCTCCTCGAGTTCGCTCTACAATGACATTCATATCAGAAGCAGACAAGCTATGGGATAATCTGATGACAAGATTTTCCGTTGGAAATAAAGTGCGCATTCATCAACTTATGAAGAAATTGGCGACATGTAGACAAGAGGGAGATGTTGTCATCGATTACTATGGTCGAATGTCTAAGATCTGGGAAGAAATTCAGTTGTACAAGCCTCTGATTCAGTGTACTTGCTTTGCGGCCTCTGCATATGAAAAGGAAAAGGAGGAGGATCGCGTGCACCAGTTCGTAATGGAGCTCGATGAAGTAAGGTCCGGTCATGTTGGGACAACCATTATTGAAGCAGATGAGATACCAAACCTTGGAAAGGTGTATGCGAAAGTCACTCGTGAAGAAGATAGATTGAACTCTGTCAAAAACAGAGAACAACAACAGACTGTCGTGGGGTTTGTTGCAAGGTAGTAGCAATCTCCGGATGCATCGGCGAACTTCGTATCTAGACGTGATAATCCGACAGGGGGAGCTCATCTTGAACTAGTGAACAAAGGAAGTGGTGCAACACGCTCATTGCGGAAGAATCGGACATGATAAGAAGTTTTGTTGGAAAATCATCGGGTACCCGGAGTGGACCAAGAAGAACCGCAATGGAGGATGTGGGGGTGGTCGTGGTGGTCACGGGTCTTCATCTGTAGCAGGTCAGGGTAGAGGACACGCGACAACGGCGTACGCTACGAGTCCTCAAGTCACAGTTGCTCACGAACTCACGCATGAGAAATGGAACGGGATCTTGCAACTGATTGTAGAAAAGAGTAATGGAAAGTCAGAGAAAGTTTTAGGTAAAGAACTCGGTGATGTGATTATAAACACCGGTGGTTCTCACTACATGACCGGTGACCTTACCTTACTAAGAGATGTTAAGGACACCGCCCTGTGTCGTATCAGTTTTGCCGATGGAAGCATTACTCTTTTCATGCGCATGGGATGTTTGTCCCTTTCGAACAAGTTGTCGTTAGTCGATGTCTTATATGTTCCAAATATTAACTGCACTTTAATCTCTGTTTCAAAGCTGTTGAAAAGATCAAGTTGTTTTGTTGTATTCATTAATGCGATTTGTGTTTTGCAGGACCATTTTTCGAGGACTCTGATTAGAGTCGGTGAAAAGCGTGATGGAGTTTACTATTTTATGGACGTGTCTTCTGCACGAGCAAACAACGTTGATGTGGGCGTTGATCAAGACTTGTGGCATTGTTTTGCTACATACATCAGAGACCTCACGACAAAGACAAGTTTGGTTCATGGAGTCGTCAATGTGTATTTGTTGGTTACCTCTTCGCCAAGAAAGGTTGGAGAGTATACGATATTGAGAAAGAAGAGTTTGTGGTCTCACGTGATGTTTTGTTATGAGAGAGAATTTTTCAGTTTGCTTTGGTCAAGTCATCGTCACAAGTTGTTCAAGAACCAAGTAATATAGTGGATGATGATTGAGTACTTTTTTTTGTCACCAATTACACCCGATAGGGGGAGTGTGACCATCGGCTCGTCATCTCCAGAGTAGCTCACGGATTCTCCGGAGGTCCATGACACAGCTCATGCATCCTCCGATGTTTCGCCTCTGGTTCACTCTCCTCCGCCGACTGTTCCTGTAGCCGCACCTGAGCATGACGACGTAGTTGAGGCTCCGGTTCAGGAGGTGTTAGGTCGCAAGCATAGAGAGAGAGAAGGCCATCTGTTAAGCTGCGAGAGTATGTCANAGCGTACAGTTAGTACGTTGTAGTGGTTCGGGTATCGAATCCACAAAGACCAATGTGTGCAAAGAACTTTTAGACCAATTACGGACTAAGGCGGAAAAAGAAGTCTGGTAAAAGGAAACTAAATTCACAGAAAAGAAAGAAAGCAATGAAAACAAA